>BLKM01003048.1:1370647-1444740 GCA_013340265.1 Coptotermes formosanus
TGGTGTAGAGTGAAGCAAAAATTACATACGAGTGCTGGATTATTACTTTTAATCGTCATGAATTCCGATATAAAAGTCTTCAAATTTTATGGAATAATCTCTTGCGGGCTTTGAGTTAAAAATTGCTGTCCGCAAGCTTACAAAAATGGGTATTCGTAAGGTATTACCACAATGAGCAAACAGGGTCGATCAAGATAATGCAGATTGTCAGATTTGCTCCAGTTTATTCTTTTATTTTCTTTCCTTCACTGTGACGTTTGGCGCATTTAACTCTCTGTTTCCGAATTACCTGTTAGACTTTGGCCTTCTACAGCCCAGTGTTCCTGATTTCGTTCATAGACAGTACGAACTCGGCTTTCGCCCACACTTGCACACTCGTAACTTATTTGCGCTCAATGTGTGTGTCTTGCATAAGTAATATACTGCCTAACGTGACGTAAGCCAACACAATTTACGCAACGGCTTATCTGTCATTACCATCTGTTTAGCCAAATTGTACGTCTAAAGAAGACCATGAGAAAACGAAAATTCTTTTGTTTCAGTGCAGCATCGGGCATTTGACGTGAACACCTACGTACGTTTTATTGTTGCTGGCGACATAAATTCACCGTAAAAGCGTTATTGTGCAACACTCTGTGTTGTATATAGCTGACAGTGACGTGTTGCTCAACAATACACACATAGAATTCATTGTTGCGTTTCCAGTGCAACAATGGTTAAGCGAACGTGCCACAATGTTACGTTACACGTACGTTGCCCGTTCTGTTGCGGAATACTTTGTACAAAATGCGACATTTTGTTAGCAGGGACAATACGGAGTAGGCAGTTAAATAATCTGGGAAGACATATTTGCATTCAACGCTGTCACATAAATAGTGAAGAATATTTATAGCATTTTTCACAGTCTGATAGTAAAGTCCTACCGCGGAGGCCCGGGTTCGATCCCGGGTCAGTCCATGTGGGATTTGTGGTGGACAAAGTGGCACTGGGACAGGTTTTTCCCCGAGTTCTTCGGTTTTTCCCTGTCAGTTTCATTCCACCGGTGCTCCATTACTAGGAAAAGGACAAAAAATAATAATAATGATAATCATCTTCATCTTCGTCACAGGGTTGCACAATAAGCCTCATGGCTGCCGTGCGTCCGTAACGTCTGCTGCGGGGCCCTTCACTACTTAAAAAAAGTCCTACCATGAAAGTTTCAACTGGGGTTTCTCAGTACTTTTGCCCTTTCTTATGTTCTTCTTCCACTTTATTAGGTTGAGGGCGACGTCGTAAATAGGCGACCACGTACTTGGGATCCTCTGCTTACGTATTCAGTTTGTGGATGTTATTGCTTCCAGGTTTCAAAAGGAAGACCCTGGAAATTTCAAAGCCTAAGCCTCACTGTCAATATTTACATTGCGTGTATATTGCCAATAAAAATATATATAGCTAAGTAAGAAATTCTTTCTTGCTACCGCGAGGCATGAGTGGGTCGAACTCAGAAACGATAACATTACCTTTTTGGATACCTTGCTGGCACAACAGAGACTGTTTTAAAAGAGCGTTCTTGTGTTAAAAGTGGTGTAACTTGCGACCTTGGTCTATGGGAAATGTAGCAGGTGGCACTTGTCGAGAATTCTGGGTCGTGGAAGATTCAGCAGACTCTTTGTTGGTGGAGGTTATGTTTCCATTAGTTCTGTAATTAACACTGAGTGTGCCGATGTAGCGGTGGTTCGCTGGGCAGAACTTCAGAAGCTGCTTGTTTAGGATATCAGACAGAGTTAAGACTCTTCTCAAAACTTTTAAAAAACCAAGAGAGGGACAGAGTGAAGAATTGGGGGGGGGGGGTTTTGCAGTGAGAGGCGCTACATTTATCATTATTATTATTATTATTGTTGTTTTATTATCCCCTTTATGCAGGGTATTCACACTTATATACCTGAAACAAACCACGTTTCTAGGGTACACAGTGCCGCAGCTACTCTGCACGTACTGTTAATGGTGCATATAGCGCTGTCTGCAATATTAAACTCTTCTGTGCTTCTACATTAGCACTTCCCGCAGTGTGTGTGCTGTGCCCAGTACAGCTGTTTTCTGTACCACCACCACCGCCGTCGCCACAGTCACCGCCGCCGCCGCCGCAACTACCACCACCGCCGTCGGTACCGCCACCGCCGCCGCCACCGCCGCCGCCGCCGCCGGAAAATCAAATGTTTACTGCTCTGAAGGTTCCCAGGCAGTGCCCCCTCGTCCTGGTACGCGTTGCCTCGAAACAAGACGAAGCTTTGGGAAATGAAGAAAGTCGCGTGACGGGTAGTGGATTGTTAGGAGCATACAGCAGAGGAAAGAAGTTGAGAATTTGGACCAAATTTTGGGTTTGGAGGGCAGCATTATGACGAAATTTTAATCATGTTGGGATGCCTGCGTTATGGCGGAAATTAGCAGTTAGTTTTGAGGAGGGTTGCATGAGAAGCATGAAATGCAACGTACGTTTTAAAGAGTAATTGTGATCAGAATGAATTACATTTAAATACCCACTTCGTACCGCGCAGTAAACACTCGCCTCAGTTATAAAAACCAATCAGTGCTGTAGATAGAAATAATCGCTGTTTGTTCTGAAATCTTACGAAAGATACAAATACACTGTATGCGTATAATGTAGAATTTTCGAATGCTAAACTTGGCAGCACCTTCTTTGGACGGTTGTTGGTATGTGGGTGGGAGAGAGCATAGTGATGCTAAGGATTGCAAGGCTCATCTCTCACAAAACCTTCCCTTTTGCAAGGAACCCCCCCCCCCCCCCGCTTTCAACACCACGCCAGTCTTTGCCCCCAGTAAGCGGCCTTTAGAGAAGCTGGGATTAAGTGTTGTCTGCTCCTTGGTTATGTCTGTGGAAAAGTATAGGCCTAGCTGTATATGCATCATTTGTCAAGGCTGGTGGCGGTTAATAGGTTTTTTTTTTGGGTGAGGAAACTGGTGAAAGCGCCATTTCTTCGCCCAGGTTTTATTAAAAAATTAAAAGAAGTGGAATATTAAGTACATTTATTCCAGAAATTCTAGTCTTCTGGGGTTATGACGCTTTGTCGTTCAGTTTTTTTTTTAGTGGTGAAGGGCCCCACAGCAGACGCTATGGACGCACCGCAGCCTTGAGGCTTCTTGTGCAACCCTGTGATGAAGGTGATGATGATGATGATGATTATTATTTTTTTGTCCTTTTCCTAGTAATGGAGCACCGGTGGAATGAAACTGACAGGGAAAAACCGAAGTACTCGGGGAAAAACCTGTCCCAGTGCCACTTTGTCCACCACAAATCCCACGTGGACTGATCCGGGATCGAACCCGGGCCTCCGCGGTGGGAGGCCGGTGGCTAACCGCCTGAGCCATGGCACGGCCCTTGTCGTTCAGTTAGTAATTCCAGATGCTTCGAAGGACTGTAATGCCGTCATATTCAGCGTCAAGTGTTTCAAAGTATTAGGCCTACTGACGAGACAGCGACACGTTCCATAAGACTGGAATTTTTAAAAACAGCACCTTCAGAACCACAAATCTTCAAGTATATTCGCGTTAACCATAAGTAATATCACACGTGTTCAGAACTCCTTTCTAGTCTTGCCGTGCAAAATTGTTGTTATGAGGTGGGTTTTCGAAGCATTTTTTTTCCCCTATTCGAATCATTGTTTATATACGGTCTGTTATCTACAAGAGACTAACAGCAGAACAGAAGTTTGCTGTAAAGCACCAACCACCACCTGCGGCATACTTTACTGTGCCTAATTAATAGTGTGTGTGCACAACTCGACAGCCGCGTCAGACTTAAATAATTTACAGAAAATTTGGTATGGCTTATGTGTGTTGGAGTCGGCATAACGCAGTCGGTATAGCGACTAGGCTACGGGCTGGACGTCGCAGGAATCGTGGTTCGATTTCTGGGAAGGGAAACGGATTTTTCTCTATTGCCAAAGCGTCCATACCTCCTCTGGGGTCCTCACCGCCTCCTCTTCAGTGGGTTTGTTGCTTCTTTCTCAGGGTAAAACGGCCAGAACTTGAAACTAACCACTCGCCTCTGTCTAATGCTTAGGTTAGGAAGGAGTGGAGCTGTATCTTCTATAAATTATTGGTTATGTTATTTAGTGCTTACGATTAATAAATAGTTTCCAGTAATATACTGTGACTAGTTTAAACTGACCAGATACATCCGATATGACTTCCCGGCTAGCATTTTATCACTATTTTCATTTTAAATTCTGTCATAAGCCCTGTCAACTATTTTAATTTATTTTCTGTTATTTCCCGTACTTCTGATCCGTATTGTGCAGATCGCCCTCTTTCACCACTTCCCTGAACTCCGTCTGATGCACACTTTCTGCGCATAATGCTTTTGTGTTCGGAGAAGGGTGACAAAACACGCTGTAGAACAGGCCTTGCCACTTTCGCATCGTGTTTCATTTTAAAATATTCTTATCATAATATCATTGCATATTGTGGGTTTACTTTGCCATACACCACCAGTTCCTTATCAGTATCATTCTACAGGATGCCCCTTATAACGTGTCTCCGAGCACGGCATCCTTACCGCCCAGAACGCCTGCATCCGCCGGGGCATTCTGCCGCAGCTGCGGTGCTCCGGGACATGATAAAGGTGACACCTGTAACATAAGACTTTTCCTTCTGTGGTTTTTCTCATTCCGTCTAGTAAAACCTCGGAAACTCATAGCGCACCCCAGGGAGCACAGTCCTTGAGAAGCTAACAGTTCCTCAGCTAGTCAAGAAATTGCCTGCCTTTTAAGGAACCCGAATGTTAAATACCGTATTCCGCCTCTTTTCTCTATCCTGAGCCAGATCAATCTAGTACACGCCCTTCCAACCAATTCTTTTAAGATAGGTTTTAATATTATCCTTGTATCTACGTCTAGGTTTTCCAAGTGGTCTCAATCCTTCGGGTTTCCTCACCAAAACTCTCTCTGCATCTCTCTTCTCCTCTCGGGCGAGTACTTTGAGCCATAAACCATTCTTCATCCGACGCTATGTAATCTTATCAATTGAAATCGTCGTTCAGTAAAGCAAGAATGAAAGAGAATGTAACCTGATGAATTGGTGTTGTATGTATAAACACGTACCTACCTTAATTGAAGCTACACTTACTGTAAATGAAGACTCATTACAGTTTTTATCTTCCTGGAAGTATATGTTCGTCTTGTCGTCATCCCAGGTCAGCTGACAGTGATTCACTTCACTGGTGGACTTCCAGTAAGGATCCGGCAGACGAGATGAACAAGGAGGGCCGGCATACAATCAATTTCACTGTGTGCAGATCTGCGGTTGTGTTGGTTTAGCATAGATTTGCTTATCCAAATTGCACGAGGCCAGTGCAAATATATGCCATAGTTTCTTGGCTTCCGACGATTTCATTCGAAAGCACGTCTCTGTTACGCCCCGATGCTGTGCTTTGCATTTTATATTCGAATTATGAATTCTTCAGGCAAATATTTATTATGGCTTAAGGGTTATACGTCATTATTTTGCTGTAGAGGCTTATTGGTTATTTCATATTTTAAACTCTCTGATACACTGAACTCAAAACTATGCTCCAGCGGGTTATCATTCCCTGAGTAGTGGTGGGTTCTTCCCTTTTTGCAGAAAAGCAAAGTTAATAATTAAAAATTCTTCAGTTTCACATTTTTTCCCCCCAGAATGTTATAAAAAAAGTCCGCCAGTTCGACGGGGTTCAGTAATGTAATCTAGTACAAAATATATACCGCTGACAGTGTTGTTCCTATTTCAAATGGTGTTACAGAAATATCAAATTTGGCTGGTCTTTGATGACGTCTAAGTGCTTCGCAAAGTGAATAAGTTTTGGATATCCTCTTCGACAATATACGTAGTATTTTATGCCTCTTTGCAAAGTTGTGAAAAATCAACTATTATGTCTGTCTGTCCATCCATTCTTTTATCTGCGTTGAACCACTCTGTTTCCTCTGGACAGATTTTTGTGAAATTTTGGATTAAGACGGGGGGGGGGGGTTACTGAAACCTGTCGACAAAAATTCAATTTTGGTTAAAATCGGGCAATAATAAGAGGCACTTTACATACGTATTACTGTCTGCTTATCTGAGAAGAGTCCAGGACGCAAAGGTAGAGAGGCGCCTCGGTTATTACCTCATGCCTACATTTCCTGTTTTCTTATATCCAGTCCGTAGCGAGTCGCTGTACCGGCCTCGATATGCCGGCGTCCGTACGTATACAGAAATTGTTTGTGGGATGGATTGCTTAAGGGACACAGTGATACAAATTTTAACGTAATTACTGCGCTACCAGATAGGGCTTATTTAAAAACACATTTGCGTATTTTACATTCCGAAATCCAATTGTAACCTTCCTAATTCCGGCAGATTTACCGCCTGTCCTGACTGATGGTTTCGTGGCTTTTTGTCTGCCTTTTCAGGTAAATGCTGGAAGAATACTGCTCTTTTACTCTGAGGTGTTCTGAAACGCGCGCGCGCGCGCGCGTGTGTGTGTGTGTGTGTGTGTGGGTATATTGTATTGTGTAGGTATATTGTATTAGTGTAGGTGTATTGTATTAGTGTAGGCACATTGTATTGTGTGGGTGAACTGCCAATACGTGTACTGCGATTTGTGCTGTTCCGTTTATGTATGTGTTACTGTATTGTGGTGTCTGTACTGGTGTAAGATTACTGCCACCGGGTGAAAACCCAATTGCAGTAAGAAATAATAATAATAATAATAATAATAATAATATCGAGTCGGTTTTGTGACTATGACTTTATGTATAAGTTTATATTGTGCCGAGATTAAACTAATAACACTCATTTCGTAGCTTTTGTTTTGGACGTGTAGTGTCAGAAGTGCAACAATAAATTCTGTAGCTTTGTGATGCCTTATAATAACGTGTTACTTTTACGCGCTCCTTGGAAAATGTGGACAAAAATTTATTTCCCGAGTGGAATTCGAACTTGTGATCTGAATGTACGTGTTGCAAAACAATAGGCGACGAACTCGAAATGATCTCTGCCATCAAAGTGATGGTTACCCCAAATTTATCGGTTAACAACTCAAAATCTTTTCCCATCATTCACTATAATTCAAAGCAATATTATCTTAGATTTGGTTACCCTTCTTTGTGAACCTGACGGTAAATCGATTCGGCTTACCATTTCTTTGTCACAAGGAATAAAGTTAAAGCAATATGCTTCACCTAACGTGTCAGCTTCCTACAGTATTTTACCCTTATCGAAAAATACATTATTCACATATTCTGTCATAGATGCAAAGTGCCCTATATAATTCACGTTCACATCAATCAGTCATTCTATTACCGCGCCCTGCGGCATGTAACCGATTTGCATCGCGTATATTCAACACGTCTAACACACCTGAGTGCTGCGAATTGCCACGTGTTTAGCGTGCCACTGAAATTACACGGGGCTCGCAGATACCTTCAGTTTCTCTCCACTGCCTCTTTAGCAATGGGGCAAGTTAGCAACGTAGTCTGTCTAGCGATTGGGCTAGAGGATGGGAGGAACGGAATTGCAATCCTGGTAGGAGGAGATTTTGTCTTCTCCAGAAACGTCCAAACCGACTCTGGGGCGCACCCAGTTATCTATTTAACCTTTTAAAGCCTAGCGGTAACTTTACGTACCGCCAGGTTTAACATTAAAAAATTCTACGTGGTGCCCACATTGCGTTTATGTGTTTTGTGCGGATCTCAGAACAAACAGCAACTTTTGCCTTATAAAACATTAAGAGACTGGTTTTTATAACCGAACTGGAGAGTGTTTACAGCGCGGTACGGACTGAGTCCTTATGTAAAACAGATACGCTTCGTCTTTAATCTTTTAAAGCCTAGCGGTAACTTTACATACCACCTGGTTTAACATCAAAAAATTCTACGTGGTGCCCACATTGCGTTTATGTGTTTGATCTCAGAACAAACAGCAACTTTTGCCTTATAAAACATTAACATATTGGTTTTTATGACCGAAGTGGAGAGTGTTTACAGCGCGGTACGCACTGAGTCCTTATATAAAACATATGCTTCGTCTTTAAAGGGTTAATAGGTACCGGTTTTTTCCTGGGGTAAAAAGAGACCGGAGCGTGATACTGGGCACTCACCATCATCATGAGGTCGTTCATTATAAATTAACAGTCATCAGTCATTATTACTTTCTTCTTCACTTTTATTCTACTAAAATGTTTGAAAAGTAAATTCCGTCCACCTGGTGTGCAGAGAGTTCTGCAGCTATAAACCATAATACGTGTAACAAGGGTCTAGTAACGCAGCCTTATGAAGTAGGAGAACCTTGCAGCTATTCTGGGGCGCAAGGCTTGAACCTGGTTAACCCTTTAAAGACAAAGCGTATCTGTTTTAGATAAGGACTCAATGCGTACCGCGCTGTAAACACTCTCCACTTCGGTTATAAAAACCAGTATCTTAATGTTTTATAAGGCAAAAGTTGCTGTTTGTCCTGAGATCCGTACAAAACACATAAACGCAATGTGGGCACCACGTAGAATTTTTTAATGTTAAACCTGGTCGTATGTAAAGTTACCGCTAGGCTTTAAAAGGTTAAGGCAAATATTCGTTGCTAGACCAAACTTCATGCAGAACTCCAAAAAGGCAGTTACAGCTTGGGCGCATTACACACACCTTGATATAAGTAATCTACGCAGAGCTTTCTGTTATAACGCCAGTTCCATGCACTCGTCTGCCATAACAGAGGAACGTGAGGGGGAGCGGGTGGTAGCAGTCGCGGCCAGCAGGGGCTGAACACCTTAATTTTTTCCGCTCTTTGCTTATACTCTAAAGTGTTTCAAGAAGAACAAAGTTACGCCATTAGAGTATCTGCCGTCTTTGTTGGTTTGCTTTCGGAGGCAGCATAATGTATTCTATATTAAAATTTGGGATGCGCAGGTGCGTACACGGTTTTGAGGAACTCTTGACTACGTTAAGAAACGCTGAGAGTAATTTTGGCAATACTGTTTGTAATAATTCACCTTATTTGCTATAAATTCATTTGTTACATCTTTTAAAAACAGCGATAAATCCGATGACAATAGATTAGTAACACCAACAACAAACAGGTGGTGTAACAGCAAGTAAAAATAAAACAAGTACAGGACAGTGCGGGGATTGAGTGCTCACAGAAGTTCTATTGAGGATTCAAGTCGCCTGGGATGTGACGCCGCGTCGTTGGGGAGAGTGGGAATTGGGACTGAGTCGCGCGGTTCTTTACCCTTCACTTCCGCTTTTTCTGGGCCGCAAAGCTGAGTCCCGAACTGCAGCTTACGATGACGCAGAGCAACACCCGAAAACACTTGACTTTTCCGATTAATACAGATTTATCTGTACAAGGATGTGCCGGCCTGCAATTCTGCATAAATGTTTCTCGGAAACTTTGGTACTTAATAAACTTCACGCCGTGACATACCTAAAGTCTGCAAACTTTATAGTCACCGCCACTGTAGCCACAAATCTTACAACAACAACAACAAACAACAACAAACAACAACACAGAACAACAACAACAAAGAAGAAGAAGAAGAAGAAGAAGAAGAAGAAGAAGAAGGAGGAGGAGGAGGAGGAGGAGAAGAAGAAGAAGAAGAAGAAGAAGAACAACAACAACAATAATATTGCAGGTCCATAATAACTGATTGAACTATCCATAACAGCAGACCGGACACAGTGATACTTGACAAAACCATCAAAGAAGCACACGTAACAGATGTAGCAATTCCCAGCAGTCACAATCTTCACAGCACCAGCACCTAGAAGCTCTAGAAATATGCAGACTATAAAGAAGAGCTTATGAGTATATGACAGCTGAAAACACAATAAGTCAAATCGCTAAAAAGGCAGTCGTATTCGATTTTTTATCTCTCACAGACATAACCTGGTGTCAGGTGCTTATAGAGCTGAAATTGGCTGATGCGAGTTGTCCAATGATTGAAGCTAGCTCTACCTAAGGGACCCAACAAAGTAGGTGCTCCTGCCTTTTCCCCTATTCTCACCTGAGGACGGAAGCAGAACCAGCTTCCGAAACGTCGTGATTTTAATTGTAGTTATTTTATTCTTCGGACGGTGGAAAAATTCCAATAACCCATTACTTCACAACATTGTACACAGTCGTCAAAACCTTTTACAATTTAACTTCCAGATATATTTACAGTGTATATTTTTAAACTGTAAAGGTGGAAATCTCACACTTAGTTCAGTTCTAGTGTCTTTTCAATTTTTTTGATAAAGGCCTGATGATGGCATAATTTAGCCTAAACATATAACCTGGTATATCTTGCATTATATGTTGTGTAAAAGTGATTTTTAAAATAACATCTGAAAATTGAAAACACAACGGGGATGTGTCACCTCAGAATAACTGTTAGGCTGACCTGCCTTAGTTTTGTACGTACTTGTATTGTGAACAAGACGCAGGTCACTGCCTTTTAGCCTTTTAAAGCCTAGCGGTAACTTTACGTATCACCAGGTTTAACATTAAAAAATTCTACGTGTTGCCCACATTGCGTTTATGTGTTTTGTACGGATCTCAGAACAAACAGCAACTTTTGCCTTATAAAACATTAAGAGACTGGTTTTTATAACCGAAGTGGAGAGTGTTTACAGCGCGGTACGCAATGTATCCTTATATAAAACAGATTACCTTTCGTCTGTAAAGGGTTAAACAACATGCCTCTTGTTAGACTAATTGTCTTCCTTGTTTGGCATCGTAACAATGTTTTACAACACAGAAACTTGTCTTGTGGTGGCTTACCATTTTTTGACCTTGTATCTTTTGTTTCAAATTCCACTTGGCATGAAAAAATTGTTCCCATTAGGCGAGAGCCCTGTACGGTAGCCGTTCCAGCGTCTATAACAAAGAACGTAATGGAGAGACAGAAAGAACACTCATATAGCCTTCTGTCACGTCAGTCGCTGAAGCGAGAGGCGTCGAAACGTATTCTCTTCGTGTGCAACATAAAACACAGGGCCACGGTTCGCATACGGAGCAGAACGTGTGTTATTAGGAGCAACTGAAGACCAGCATAGTACGAACATAAATTGTGTATCCTGGCCGATTGTAGAAAATACTTTGATGCAATCGTAATTCAGCTAGTATCTGTGTCATGTTTCTTAACATTTTAAAGCCTAGCGGTAACTTTACATACGACCAGGTTTAACATTAAAAAATTCTACGTGGTGCCCACATTGCGTTTATGTGTTTCGTACGGCTCTCAGAACAAACAGCAACTTTTGCCTTATAAAACATTAAGAGATTGGTTTTTATAACCGAAGTGGAGAGTGTTTACAGCGCGGTACGCACTGAGTCCTAATATAAAACAGATACGCTTTGTCTTTAAAGGGTTAATATATTTTACTGACACGGCGCATGTACTCTGCAAGTAGCAGTCTAAGCTTCAACAATAAACTCCAAAAGACAGGTGCGAATGTGCAGTGGCGTAAAGTAAGAGTCTTGTATCGTAGTGGTGCTAATGAGATAGTTTGGAAGATGTTTTTCGGGACACTGACCCGCTAATTGGATATTTAAAATACAGAAGGGAATTTATTTAGCACCATGAAATACTCGTAGAAACCCAGATCTTATCGATTTATTTAGACATCGATGAAGACCGCATGTGGCATCTGTTTTAACCTCTTCTGTTATTACCTTATTACGATCTAATATACTCTGCTGAAAGGAATTAATAATTTTGTGTTTGACTCTACATTTTCTTGCATGTTTTGTTTCGTTGTTGAACACGAGAGTCTGAGTCGTTTCATTAGAGAAAATAATTTTAAGTTTCTTGCTAATTTAGTTACATTTATTTGTTAATTGCTTTATTTAGTCTAGTCTTTGGTACTGCAGACCGGATTCTTTGACCCAGTTATTTGTTTATTGCTGCCTTGCAATGAGTTGCGTCGGGCCGTTGTGCCCGCC
This sequence comes from Coptotermes formosanus, assembly GCA_013340265.1. Lineage (NCBI taxonomy): Eukaryota > Metazoa > Arthropoda > Insecta > Blattodea > Rhinotermitidae > Coptotermes > Coptotermes formosanus. The sequence goes on from BLKM01003048.1 coordinate 1,382,579, forward strand.
TCTAGTAGGTTAGTTGTACTAACTCTTTGCTATCATAGGCTGGATCTGTGTAAAAACGGGAATTACTTTCCCATACAACATTAACTGATTCGTTTAATTGAGGCGTAGTATGTTTACTGCGCAGTACGACCTGAGCTTTTAAATCTAATTAGAATAACTTCGGTCTTTAAAGTATTAATAAACATTTCTCTTGTACTTATACTTTGGTAGCACAATCAATAGCACCGCGCCACTGTACGGGGTCGTAAGGAAGTTTGTGCTTCTTCTTTCTTCATGAAATGTTTCCATAATCTGAGTTTTAAGGAGGTTAAAATTTATTTTTCTCGATCTTGCAAGCAGAACTTTTCAAAGACTTTCGATGTTCTGAGTCTTACACTAAAAGCCGTAGGGTTCATTTAATTTTGGTTCTAAACCTGTTATTCCAATACAGGGCGTAATTTAACTGAAGCCCATGTCTAAATTAAATAAGAATTTCAAGTACTGAATTTTAGAGCGTGTACTAGTAACTGCTGAAATAAAGCGTCATAGTACTCTAAATTTTAGTATAATATATTTGATTTCTTTCTATTTTTGTCCTCACTTTTTGAAGAATATAGTGTGTTGCATGACACAGCATCGGTTTTTTACCGGAATAAAAATTTTAAGTTCTGCACCTCATTCCGAATATTCTTGTTTAATATAGATTTTATAATTTTGTTGAGACTGTACTAACAATAAAGTACCCCTTCCATAATGTTTACTTTATAAATTTTGTGTCCGCTCGTTTTTTATTACTCAGTGTCTCCCTGAATATGATTTTTAAGACCGAAATATGGGGGAGAAATCTATACAGAAAATATGTCTGACAAACAAAATTAATTGTATGGTTTATGATCTATTTGAATGTAAGTAATATATTTGTTTTGTAACAAACGCCAATTAGTTCTTAAAACAATAAAAATATCTTTCCGATAATGCACGCATAATCTAAATTTTAACAGGCCTTTTTAGCCTTCTGAAAACAAAAACACCCCCCTCAGACGCACGTTCTGATAACGTTCAGCTAAGCTGCGTTCTTATCTCGCGTATCAACTCTGTTGTGTTTTATATCTTTGCTACGGCTCCAGAGTACGCCGTAAACCAGGCGTGCTACACCGTCCCTCTGCACGCAGCCGCTAGTTCACTCTTAATCTAAACGAACGATATTCCTGACTCCCGGAGGCTCAAGTTCTCCATGAAATATGAGGCAATAACGTGATGTAGTCTGGTAAACGTAAGTCCATACAACACGACCTACCTACGCATGCTAGCCGGACAGTAATGGTGTCCGTTTATTTGGTGATGTATCTGTTATTTATGTAAATTTTCCATGTAAGGGTTGAACCTTTATGCTGTGTTATCGCATTGATATATAAGGGGGTTGAGAGGGTTTTGCCTTGAAGGTCCGTTTCTGTCTGTTTGCTTTAACACACTGCAATGGATCTATTTTGCGTCAGTGACTCTGTAAAGAGGCGTTTCCAGTGCTAAGCTTATGTTCCACGGAGCGAACAGCAGATTCAAGAGACCCTACACTCTCTGCACGTATGTGCTGCCGGCGTAGTCTGCCACTCGAATGTAAGTGAAGGTGCAGACGTCCCCATGTCCATATTATTATATATCTCGGCCAGTGCTGTGGTCCTTTGTAGAGGCTTCAAAGCTAGAAGTTTAGAATGGACGTTTTATTAAGCTGCTCTGCCGCGATTTACCACATGAAAGCCAGACGGATGGGATTCATTCTGCTGCAGTGGAGTTTGGAAATAAGTTATATCGTTAGCCGAATCCCACCCTTTGAATAAGGATGCTAAAGGCGGCATGAAGTTGTTGCTGACCCCCACGACCAATCCATATGCTGTTGGTTTTGATAATGTGTGGAGATTTCCTTCCACAACCAGGTCTAATACAATAAAAATGTATATTATTTAAGTTACTTACATTTTCTTTTGTATATAACTTTCTTCATAGGAATTCTGTATGTCTTTTTTTTTGTAATATTCCCAGCTACAACTTTTCAGTTCTCGGCACGGAAATACTTCTATGAAAAACTATTTTTATCGCTCAGTGACTTCTAAAACATATTCCAGAGGGTTGAATTCTGCTGAAAAGGGACATAAAACCCTGACCGCAAATATGACGTTAATAATTTAACAAACTCGTTTTCGCACCCCCATTGTCCTTTGATGCCCAACACGCTGACAATCTTACTTTTAATTTCAACTATTCCAGCAACTACAAACAATTACGAATACTTCTTTAAAACATAGCGACATGCACATATATACAGGTTTTTCTGATTTCTGTTTAAAAGTCTGCTTCCTGATACAACCCATCCTTCGGAAAAAGGAATTCATTTTTATAAGTTGTAAGGAAGAATTAATGAAATTTTGCCTGCATCAGTTACTAACTTTTTTAAACGTAGAAGGCGAGGGAGTTGCAAAATTCGAGAGAAACCCCATACTTATAAGTGAAATAATTTAAATGGAATTTATTAGGCAAGGGTTGGCCGACGTAAAACAGCTCTTCAGAAATGTGAGCTTAGAACACCATATACAGCATTAGAACACCATATACAGCATTAGAGAGAAGCCTGAAGTGCACGAGACAAACAAAAGGCAGAATTAAGGTGGAAAGATGTTACATACAGTTAGGAAGAGAAGAAAATATTGTGTCCCGGGAACAAGTGAAGACAATTGGCCAATTATAGCATGAGGTTATATGTCTGGTGAGTGAAAAGTTGTAGGAGCATGCAGCAGGCAGTGGAAGGGGACTTTGAGATTGGTAACTGTCTAACATATAAAGCCAAAAAAAAAAAAAAAAAGAAATTTAAAAGATTTAGTTGCAATAAATATGGCTACATATGCGGTTATCACAAAATTTGGTGTAGGTCTTTGGGTGGAACACCTTGATTTAATGAATAAAAATTTTTAAAATTATTTCAGGTTAGATGAAAGTGAAAATTTGGTCATATCACAGAAATAAATATTTGTTAGACATACACAGAAGAAAACTGTCGAATCGGCATAAAATCGAGCGAAAAGTACATCATGATTTTGAAATGTTATCGGACTATAGTGTTTTAATTTGGAACTTGTGCTACTGCAAACAAGAACTCCATACTAATTGGATGCTGAAGTCTACGTTGCCGACTCTACATTGTGCATATCTTCAGCAACACCACTGATAAACTCGTAGCCCCAAAGAGTTATACCACCCCTCTGATGCTTGTGCCGGAGAAGTTGCCGCAAGAGCACGGCGCTCTGCACAGTCCGTGCTGTAAGCACGTAATGGCAGAGGCTGTCACATAAAAGAGTGTTAATAATAAACCCAATACCAAAGCCCTTGAATTCTCCCTCATCGCTGCTAGATTTTGTCGTCAGCACAATAGCCTGGGGCGTTAGATTTTTGTTCCAGGTACCTGGGTTTATACATAAGGAAAATAATTGTTGGTTTTGGAAGAGTTTTGAAGTAAAGGACTGCGTCTTCTGTAGAATATGTATCAGATTCTCATACAAAAGCCTTGATATCAATGTACATGAATATGAGTGGCTTCATTCCTGAATATTTTCATTCCAAGGGCTACAGGATTTTTCTTTTTCGTTTAGGAGTAGGGTGTGTGCGGTGGTGTAGAGAAAGGCTTAAATATGAAAATGTTTTATTGAAGTGTGTGGGTTCGGACAAACAGACGGCAAGCAAAACAAAACTGCTAAACCGTAACACTAAAATTCATAAATATATACAGTCCGACAGTTGAGTAACCGGACTGAAATTTTATGTCCTGACAGCGTTGTTGCTAATTATGCATAATCTCCTGGAAGGTTTAGATTATTAACAGGACAGTTTTTGCAAAACAGCTAGCAGCACCGGCTTCTTGCATCACGTTTCGACTTAATTTACAATTTTTTTGTACGAAAAGTTGTTAGAATTAAATTCAAGTATTACGTTATCGTGGAATGTGCTGTATGCAATACAAACACCGGAGAGTCTTAATTTTTAAGAAAATAAAGAAGACCTTGCTTAACTTCTGCATTATGTCAACACTGACTGGAAACATTCAGAATTTACACTGACTTTGTGTTTTCTTTCTACATAAAGAAATGTACCATTCAAAAATTCTAATTTTTGCTTGCAGAGTGCATTTGTTTTTTTATCCATCTAAGAACAAACAGCGATTATATCCCTGTATGGCATTCAACTTTTGGCTTTTATAACTTAGAAGCATTGTGTTTACTGCGCGGTACGGACTGAATATTTAAATATAATTAACTTTTGCTTTTACACTCACTGTAGAAGGGCGATTTCGATACCAGGTGAGATTTGTGGCGGAAGAAGTGGCATTCCCAAAAGTTTATTCCAAATATTTCTGTCTCCCCCTATCAATATTCTTTCACCAATGCTCCACAATCATTCAATCATTTATATGCTGCTCTTACCGGGAGGATAAAATGGCGAGGTCCTTGAACCTTCCAGAAACAATGCTGTTTCTGGAATCGGGGATCTTAGGATACAAAGTTCTTCCACTTTTTGTTACCTCTACAGCGTAACAGTAATTGCACGTAATTAGACTTAAATTTACGAACATTAATACTCAAATACGTATTCGAACAAGATGTAAGGAATGTTCTGATATCAAATTTGAGAGACAGATTGCTGCTGAAACCTGTCCATCGACCATTCCATGTTCCCCTTCCTGGAGTTTTAGTTGTCATTTCGCGGTTCATTTGATGTGATATCGCTTCTAATCGATTTTCAATTTTGTATGGTTGAAAGGATGCTTTAAACTAGCTCGTTCTATATGCCCCTAGGCTATTGTTTCATTTTAGTGGGCCCGTGGGTTCGTTTTGATTTTATCTGATGTGGATAACGTAGTATATCTGATACGTGGATTAAGAAAATTCCGACGCACCTTTCCATGCTGTTGATTTAAATCGGAGTTTTAGACAGTTACACTCCCTTTAGTCTCGTTCGCAAGATTGCGAACAGCGACTATTAGCTCAACCATGTCTGTCTGTCTGTTAGCACGGAACAACCCGCCTTCCACTGGACGAATTTTCATGAAATTTGATATTCGAGTATTTTTCAAAATCTGTTGAGAACGTTTAATTTTCATTAAAATCGGACAAAAATAGCGGGTACTTTACATGCAGACATAGGCACATACTCGTATATGATTATAACTCCCTGAATTTTTCTTAGAACGAGAAATGTCTCGCATAAAAGTTGTACAGAAAATTAAAACACACATTTTGTGTTCAATAGCTTTTTTTTTCCAAAAATTGTACCTTTTATGAGAAAACGTGGAAAAATATGTTACAGCCAGACAGGCCACAGATGAAAATTTAATATGACGCATGCGCTTTACGTGCTGGTTAACTAAGGATAAACACACACACACACACACACACACACACACACACACACACACACACATGTACCTAGTGTTGCAAACGTTAGTAAAGAGCGACAGTGACTGCTCAACAAGGAAATGTGCACTTATTATCCTTACTGTTATTTTTTGGAAAAATACCTTAAGTCTGAAATTTCGTAACTTAAAATTGCGTAAGCAGGCTTGTGTGCGTGTGTGTCTGTACTCACAAATTAGGTTAATAAAGTCGAAAGACAGACGCGCAAAAGTAGCATGCATGGGAAGTAAGGAGTCTGTCTAATAATTGTGCGCGAAACCTGCGAGGAAGGTACCAAGCCAGTGACGCAGGCTTAAATAGGAGGGGCATAAGATGGACTGGATTAAACTGGCTCAGGACTGGCCCTATGAAGGACTTCTGGTAATCACTTAATGAAAAGTTGGGTGTAGCGAAAGAGGGAATTATTTTCTTGACCCTCTGAGTGACTGCCTGTATTTCCAGTAGGGTATTCGGCAGTTGTACGCTGCTAAGTGCAGTAAAGTAACTGGCCGCAGATGAGCGCTACGTACGGTTAGACAGCGACAAACACGACGGGTATTTGCGTTCTGCACGGGTACAGACGGTGGCATTAGCATGTGGACGGTCTGCAGCGGAATGTCGTCACAGCGTAAGCTGAAGCGGTGAAAATTTTGTCTACCACAAAGCCAGCACCCTTTGCTTTGTCATTTTATCCTAGCTTTTGCGGTGAGATATTGGTCGTCTTTAACAGCATGTGTTAAGAAAAACCATGCTCATTTAACCCTTTAAAGACGAAGCGTATCTGTTTTATATAAAGACTCATTGCGTACCGCGCTGTAAACACTCTCCACTTCGGTTATAAAAACCAGTCTCTTAATGTTTTATAAGGCAAAAGTTGCTGTTTGTTCTGAGATCCGTACAAAACACATAAACGCAATGTGGGCACCACGTAGAATTGTTGAATGTTAAACCTGTTGGTACGTAAAGTTACCGCTAGGCTTTGAACGGTTAATACAGAAGTACATCACGTGTCTGTGAAGTGAACCAACTCAATTATAGTTTTCTTATTGAAGAATGAGGCGTGGTACAAACAAAACTTATTTGTACGAGTCTGTCGACAAAATCCGAACTCGGGGAAACTTAATTTCAAAGAGGAGTAGCAGACTAGAAGGCCTAGAAATTAACTTTACTTGTCTAGGGCAGCTCTGAAAGCCATTCGCGAAGGGAAGGCCTTAACTGAGCCGTAAGATACAGTATGCAGTAACAGTGCGGTGCGGGTACTGTGGTGGGAACACAGACAGACAGACGGACGGACAGACAGACAGACAGACAGACAGACGGACAGGCAGACAGACAGACAGACAGGCAGGCAGGCAGACAGACAGACAGACGGACGGACGGACGGACGGACGGACGGACGGACAGACGGACGGACGGACAGACAGACGGACGGACGGACAGGCGGACGGACGGACAGACGGACGGACGGACGGACAGACATACAGAGACAGACAGACCGACGGACGGACGGACAGACAGGCGGGCAGGCAGGCAGGCAGGCAGGCAGGCAGGCGGACAGACAGACAGACAGACAGACACGTTACTAGTTTCCAGACACTGGCATATGCTGCTGTGAAAATTGAGAGTTCGAAGCCGTGAGGCGCGGGGAGAGGGTTGTGACATCACGTCTGTTCCAAATATTTTCACAATCTACGAAACGTACTCAGTTGTGTATCGAAAATGTTTTCATCCGTTCTTCAAATCTGATAACTTTTTAGGTACATAATTAAATAGAAATCGGTTGAATGCTAATGACGCTATGAAAGAGTAGTTTGTTCTGAGCCAGTGTTCCCAGCAAAGTTAGTACGATGGGGTTGGTTGGCTATATGGTTGGTTACTGAGTGCATAAGTGTTCTATCTTACGTTCCTCACTGAACGTTATAATTTCACTGCGGTTCATGACACAAGGCTCTGTGCTTGCAGATATTTCAGTGGTTGTCACTATGTGGCGTCTGTACCGTTTCTTGTTACGCGCTGCAGTTTATGAGATTCTAGTGCAGTGGGCGAAAGGCAGAGCAGATTGGTGTAGCGGTAATGCACTGGATTTATTGGCCGGGTGGGAGGGGGTGGGGAAGGGGGGGGGAGTGGCGGGCTACTAACTGAACTGACTGTGGATTTGGTGGTTCTTTTAAGTCTGTTCATACGAGCGCTGAGACAGAACATACGAACGAACCACGGACACTGGAATGCAAACTGATTCGTGGCCACCATTCTGTTTCATTGGCCGATATAGGCCTACGGCACTAACTTCTGCAGTTACTACTAAATAAATAAATAAATAAATAAACTAACAAACAACTGACTGACTGACTGACTGACTAGCTGACTAACTCACTAAGGTTAAGTAGCTAACTAATTAAATAAATGACTAAGTAACTAACTAAATAACACGCTAAGTAACCGAACAACTAACCAACTAATCTGACAAACAAATAAGTAACTGACTGGCTAACTAACTGAATAAGCAACTAACTGTCTAACTAACTCACTAAGGTTAAGTGGCTAACTAACTAAATAAATGACTAAGTAACCAGAAAACTAACCGACTAAACTAACAAACAAATAAGTGACTGGCTAAGTGACTAACTAACTAAATAATATTAAGCAGCTAACTACATAAATGACTAAATAATTAAAAAAGTAACCAAACAACTAACCAACTAACTAACCAACCAACTAAACTAAAAATAATTAATTGACTGCCTAACTAACTGAATAACTAACTAACTGACTGTCTAACTCACTAAGGTTAAGTGGCTAACTAACTAAATAAATGACTAACGAATCAACTAAGCAACTACCTAACGAACGAAACTAACAAACAAATAACTGACTGGCTAACCAACTGGCTGACTGACTGACTAACTAACTAACTAACTAACTAACTAACTAACTAACTAACTAACTAACTAACTCACTCACTCACTCACTCACTCACTCACTCACTCACTCACTCACTCACTCACTCACTCACTCACTCACTCACTCACTCACTCACTCACTCACTCACTCCCTAAGGTTAATTAGCTAACTAACTAAATAAATGACCGACTAGCTAAGCAACTAACTAAATAACTAATTAAATGACTACATAAAGCGAAGTTTCAATTAGCCAAGAAATCTGCCAACATTCACTGAACTCGAAGGTTTGTTACCCTATTCAAAAAAAAAAATCCGCAGATTTCCATGTTCCACACCAGGTGTCTCTAGCCTACGGCCACCCGTTGGACATACCTAAGGTAAGCCTACGTTTTAAATTGTGTTCTCGTGTTGGGCCTTACAAGTTCGTGCAGCAGTTTACCGTAGTTCTGCGGACAAGGCAGGGAAAGCTGGTACCAGCCAGTCATAGCTTCTTGCATATGAGCATTTGCTTTCCATATACAAGAAACCGAAGCAGGCGCTTTGGTTGAAGAAGCAAAACAGAAAACCAATAGTTATTAATTTAAAAACGGGGAATACTCTGCCAGAGATAGTACAGCCAATGCTTAGAATGAGCTGTTATATACAGAGTGAGGTAAAATTCACTTGACACCCGAAGCAATATACAGGATGAGGTAAAAGTCACTTGACACTCGAAGCAACATGTTAAAGATTGCGTGTGACACGATTATTGCGCCACCGTATATATTTGCAACGGTGCTACTGACTGTGACGTCATTTTGTTTGCGACACAGGAGTGAATATCGTAGTTCGTACCACTGGGCAGGAATGCGAAGTTTTTACTGAAGTGGAAGTGCCAGGAAAGTTCAGAGCACAAGTACGTTCATGTGCAGGGGAAGTCTGAAGATAGCTAGGACAGACTGGTTAATGAATAAAGTTTTGAAGATTCTGGAAAATTCTCTGAAGAACTGGAATAGGCAAGAAGGAGACAGTGACAAGGAAAGGAAGCTACGTCATAATGTCTTGAAGTAGGCATCTTTGTCGGCACAGAAATGAATAACGCCACGCCAGTGGGTTCCTTAAGCGGAAATCCATGCACTTTGCAGAAGTGTGCCTTTCACCTTGGTATGTTGATTGCTCCTACCTGTTTCAGGTAGCTTTCGTGTAAAAGATACAAATATTGCACACGAATTTCTTCAGTGTAATCATTTTTGGCTACTACTTTTGCTGTTGTTTTCTATGGTTATTCTGTTTCGAAAATCGCTGTAATATATCTTTCAACTTACACTTTGGCTGGGGCCGCGGTGGTGCAGTTGGTTGAGGCACTGCGCTACAAACCGGCAGGTCGCGGGTTCGATTCCCGATGGTGTTAGTGGATTTTTCATTGTCATAATCCTTCCGGCCGCACGATGGCCCTGGGGTCGACTCAGCCTCTAACGGAAATGAGTACCAGGAATATTTCCTGGGGGGGTAAAGGCGGCCGGTACGTATGGCTGACAACCTACCACCTTCATGTGCCGATTGTCTAGAAATCTGGGAGCCTCGACCTCCTGGAACCCTGTGGGCCTGTCCAGGCCTGTAATGTGACTGCTTTACCTTTTTACACTTTCGCACGTCTGCCATATTGTCGTTACTGACTGTACGTTACGTGCTTGGAAGTGCTTACAGTAAGTAACACAACATAATGTAACTGAATCTGTAGTTACATTTGCAGTGAGGATTATCACTTCGTCGGTCTTCTTCTGCAGAACGCACTTCCAGCGTCTGATAAGTGCCAATATATCGGAGAGTGCGTAATGCCGTCGCACCAAGCGCTGGAAATTTCAACTTTTTATACGTCGAATTCTCAGCATCTTCAAGCGGTAGCGTTCGGGTCGTGTTATTCGTATTCTTTCAGCATCCGCTCGAGTTTCCAATAAATCTGTGTCGTACATGGCAAATAAAGGAAGAAAGAATGAAAGAATCAATGACGTGTCCTCTTTTATACATCCGGGCTGATAAAAATGCATCAATATTGGAAATGTCTTCAGTATTATCTCACCCTAATGTAAACCGACACGACTGTTTGCAATATGTTTGTACCGTGCACTCTATTTTTAACGTACGGTACAACCAAAGAGCTACACATTCATCGGTCAAACACGGGTTTATTGTATAATATCTTTAGCTGATCCCAGTGGCCGCGCGGTCTAAGGCGTGTGTTTACGGCCGCTCGATTGCTGGAATTGTGGGTTCATAAAATTTGCGCTTCGATTCTGTCTACAACTTTGAAACATTTCTCATTCTAAAAATTCAGATCGATATTGTCATAAACCTACATAGGGCTTCATGTAGAGTATCTGTTATTCTTCTCAGAATGTAGTGAAATTTGAACGTTATCGATATGTTTTCGGAAAGTACTCAAATATCGAATTTAACGACAGTCCGTCCAGTGGGATCCAGTTTGTTACATGCGGAGGGACGGACAGACATGATGAAGGTAATAGTCGCTTTTCGCAGTTTTGCGAAAGCGCCTAAAAGTTTTAGATTCTGCCCACACAGTGTATTTATGTTTTTTATACGAATCTCGGAACAAAGGGCGATTATTTCCCTATACCGCATTAACTGACTGGTTTTTATAACCGAGACGGAGTGTGTTTACTGCGCGGTACGGACTGGATGTTTAAATATACGTTCTGCCCACACAGTGTATTTATGTTTTTTGTACGAATCTCGGAACAAAGGGCGATTATTTCCCTATACAGCATTAACTGACTGGTTTTTATAACCGAGACGGAGTGTGTTTACTGCGCAGTACGGACTGGTTCTTTAAATATACGTTCTGCCCACAGAGTGTATTTATGTGTTTTGTGTGGATCTCAGAACAAACAGCGATTATTTCCCTATACAGCATTAACTGGCTGGTTTTTATAACCGTGACGGAATGTGTTTACTGCGCGGTACGAACTGAATATTTAAATATAAATAAAATTGCAGTTTCTTTAATGTGTTATATGTACGGTGCGGTAGAATAATCTATGACGTCAGGAATTAGAATTCCGCAGCAGATGTACGAACAGCGTCACATTGGCTTCTCCAGCTGAAGGATCCCAATGGTTAACACACGGTGACAGCGTCATGTTGCCACCCTGTCTACAGACTGCGGGGAAGGATCTCTGAGACAGACAGCTGTGAGTAATGACACAGAGTTCAATCACTCCAAGTAACACAGAACTAGATATGTACAGTAAATAACGCCAGGGCTTAAAAGGAACATAGTAACACGGCACTTATGCACCACATTCGCTATTATTTCTGCAAGTGTATTATTGCTGTACACGGTGGATATAAAACTGAGATACGCGATCAGTGAGTTGAGTTCTGATTTACTGACCGACATTCTTTCTAACACCTTATGTTACATAGCGTATAATCATATTGTATGCTTGTGTATGATAAAATTTAAAGCAGTCGTAGAAAGGGTCGTTGTTTGGTTTAACGTACGGTAGCAACATTTTGTGTGATACACTGAAATATCGTATGTCAGCCAGCTGCTTTCTGATTCAGGGCTTACAGCAGTAAACTATATCTTTTGGGAACACTTTTGTCATGTGGTGACTGAAGCAGTATGCAGCCTCTTTAGCTCTGCAGACGAATATCAGTCTAGAAATCAGAATGGGGCCACAAATTTTCCTCCTCAACTTCTTTTCATCTTATCCTGTATAACCATTCTCTCGTCAGGTAGGTTTAAGGTCTGATTAACATTCCATGTAAAGTGGTTAATTAAAGTGTCTGGATCGAACAGACAGTGTAACAGTTAACACGTTAAAGACTGGGACTAAACTGAATTATATTTAAAGATCTAGTTCGTACCGCGCAGTGAACCGTCTTCCATTTGGTTGTAAAACAAATTAATGCCGTATAAGGAAAATCTTTCTCTGTTCTGAGAACTACACAAATCAAATAAATCCATAAGTACTGAACCTATAGGTGTATGTAGTAGCCACTAGAATTTAAAAGACTGAAATATTCTGGAACCTCAGTACCCACAATTTTATACCTTGCTATATAATGAAAATTGTTTATTCTTTCCGTGGGAGTACTTTGTCATATATTGAAAATTATCTTTTACTTTTTTATTGAATATTTCTTTCATTTGTGGTGGGATAACCCACAATTCGAGCAAAGCGTAGCAGAAGTGAATGTTGTGGAAGAATCTTTTGAAATCTAACAAAATTAATGAGAAGCCACCCTGAAATTGCTTTCGTCTGGTATGTTGCCCAGCGCAGGAAGGTAGCTAGTTAACTGGCTTTTCGGTACGATCTTCTTGGACTGCTTGATTCTTGAAAACGGGACCGGTATGTTGTCCCGAAACGTCGGTAAATAACTACCAGTCTACTCTGCATAACATTCCGGAAGATCAAAGATCTCACACAGCGGCGGAGGCCTGAAGTTACGCAAGTCATACAAAACGCGGCCATGGCATGAGGAAGGGTGTGGGTGTCGTCATATTTTGAGATTAAGGAGGCTAGAATAAGACCCGCTTATCAGTTGGCCACTTACGTTTTATAAAAGATTCGCCACCAAATGAGGTCTGCTGTTGTCCTGTAGAGGGATGTGGTGGACAGAATCATGCACTGTGAATGGTGACCGCGACACCGGCTGCTGGAGGTGGTTGAAGCTATCCCAGAGTTAAGGATTTGTTATCGTTGGGAATAAGTGTGTGGGTTTTGTGAGGAAGTGTGTGTGTGTTTGGTAGTCTGAGGGAATTAGGGGGTGGGGCAGGAGGCTGTGGTTGTGTTAATGGGGCCTTAGACGATCATTAAACGTTTTCGAACAGAACGCCAACACTTTGTACATTGTTGTCTGGGGAGATGGTATAAAATGGAGTAAGAACGGCGTAAAATAGTGTGAGAATGGTCTGAAACAGGACACTTATATTTCAGAGTTCCTGTAAGTGACACTGTAAAAAAATTATAAGAAGAAGAAGAAGAAGAAGAAGGACGAACGAACGAATATGTATATGCTAATTTATGTACCAAACCCGGGAGACAGAAATGTGATAAAGAAAGAAGCTGAGAAAATTCTAAAATATAAAGACCTTATAACAGAAATACAGCGCATGTGGAATGTAAAAACAAAGGTGACGCCAGTAATAATAGGGGCAACTGGAACCATTTCAAAATCCTTCAGAAAATACTTGAGCAGCGTACCGGGAAAGCACGATATCAAGGGACTGCAGAAAACAGCTGTACTGGGCACAGCACACACACTGCGGGAAGTGCTAATGTAGAAGCACAAAAGCGTTTAATATTGCAGACAGCGCTATATGCACCATTAACAGTACGTGCAGAGTAGCTGCGACACTGTGTACCCTAGAAACGTGGTTTGTTTCAGGCATATAAGTGTGAATACCCTGCGTAAAGGGGATAATAATAATAATAATAATAATAATAATAATTATTATTATTATTATTATTTTAGGCGATTGAAATAAGTTTCCAATATGGAGTAGGAAAAGTTTAGTATGAATGTTGTATTAACCATTTCAAATCTAGTGGTCAGTATACGTACCAATACGATTAAGAGTAAAAGGCACCTTGAGAAAGGGCTTAAATTTCACATATTTAAGAAAATACTAAGAACAAGAGAGGAATGAAGACATTGAACAAATAAATGGAGCTATATAGTTCGTGCTTAATATTGCCGCAGAGATTTGGCGGAACGTACATAATTTGAAGATAAAGAAAGAGATTGGAGGCTGTTATTACAATATATCAGGTAAGAGTGTTACAGGGATGCGAACTGAATCGAGAATATCTGTCGATGACCGTTGTTATTACCCACGATTAACCCTTTACAGACGAAGCGTATCTGTTCTATATAAGGACTCAGTGCGTACCGCGCTGTAAACACTCCCCACTTCGGTTATAAAAACCAATCTCTTAATGTTTTATAAGGCAAAAGTTGCTGTTTGTTCTGAGATCCGTACAAAACACATAAACGCAATGTGGGCACCACGTAGAATTTTTTAATGTTAAACCTGGTGGTACGTAAAGTTACCACTAGGCTTTAAAAGGTTAAAGACGAAGCGTATCTGTTTTATATAAGGACTCAGTGCGTACCGCGCTGTAAACACTCTCCATTTCGGTTATAAAAACCAATCTCTTAATGTTTTATAAGGCAAAAGTTGCTGTTTGTTCTGAGAGCCGTACGAAACACATAAACGCAATGTGGGCACCACGTAGAATTTTTTAATGTTAAACCTGGTCGTATGTAAAGTTACCGCTAGGCTTTAAAAGGTTAATGTTCTTGCTCTATAATCGGATAGGTTTCTCTGAAAAAAGTATGACATTGTCGCGTTGAGCTTTGTAGAATTAACGAATTTAAACACAAAGGGATTACAAAGCTGCTTGAGACAGATGAATTGCGTAAATTGTGCAGAATTTTGCGTAAGTCCCTTAACACTAGAGAAATGCATTTTATGACTGTATAATAATCGAAATTTAAAGTTTACTGAATTGTCTTTTACTTCTGTTTAACAAAGAACCGTGCCAAGTGTTGTCTGTCGCAATTGCGCACCATATAGAAGGTTACAAAATGGTTTTGTTGCTAATTAGTTGCTAGTTTGTTGTAAGCAACATGATCCATGGTGAGGTTAGGTTGTCTCATTCGTCTGGACTGCAGTCCAGACCGCAACTTGGGATGAGTGTGGAGAGAGGGTTCTATGTTAAGTTTACACGTGTTGTCATAATTAATGTGCGTATCGTGTTAGTACGTGGTTTGCTCCTTGAGCTGACGTGACA
Organism: Coptotermes formosanus; assembly: GCA_013340265.1. Lineage (NCBI taxonomy): Eukaryota > Metazoa > Arthropoda > Insecta > Blattodea > Rhinotermitidae > Coptotermes > Coptotermes formosanus. The sequence continues at coordinate 1,397,697 of BLKM01003048.1, forward strand.
GCAGTAGCCTACCTTGCATGGTCTTTACATGCATTATTCAAAGGGCTGCTAAAGTGTAGGAAGATGAATCTTACAGCTTACTTATCGTCTTCCTGCCTCACAAGAGTGCCACGTGGATTGCCGTTTGAGAGTGACATTCCACAGTGATCATTGTTACCAACAGTTATCAGCTTTATTCTTTTATTGTAAGAGATTTAGGCTATTTCGAGTAATGTGACTGAGGGTGTTCGAGAATAGGGTGCTGATGAGGATATTTGGGCCTAAGAGGGACGAGGCGACAGGGGAGTGGAGAAGACTACATAACAAGGAACTTAATGTCCTGTACTCATCAGCAAATGTTACTCGGGTAATCAAATCGGGAAGAATGAGATGGGCGGGGCATGTAGCACGTATGGGGGAAAACAGAGGTGCATATAGGAGTTTGGTAGGTTGAGACCTGAGGGAAGGTGACCACCTGGGAGACCCAGGCGTAAATGGGAGAATAATATTAAAATGGATTTTCAAGAAGTGGGATGGGGCATGGACTGGATTGAGCTGGCTCAGGATAGGGACAGGTGGCGGGCTCTTGTGAATGCGGTAATGAACCTCCGGGTTCCATAAATGCGGGGAATTTCTTGACTAGCTGAGAAACTGTTAGTTTCTCAAGAAGGCCTCTGCTGTATGGAGTTAGTTAGTTAGTTAGTTAGTTAGTTAGTGACCACCTCTAACCGTGCCTATACCTTCCTATATACGCGCTAGGCCTCCTGCTTCAAAATAACGTCTAAATCAACTGGGGGATTTAAGATTCCAGGCTTCCACCCCTGTGTATTTAGGCTTTTGCTCTTCTGAGATGTTACACTGTGTGGGATGGTTTTTTTTAACGACGTTTTGGTTCAAACTATTGGTCCCATTCCCGAAGATGGGAGGATACGTGATATCGAACCGTCGGTGATAAACTCCCAACCTACGCCGCGTAACGTCCCAAGAATGCGAAGGTCCCACGTGGGAATGATTTCTGGATAGTTGGTGTTCCCCCCCATGTTAATGAAAATGTATCATCATCATCATCATTTCGCTTTCTTATTTGTGTTCGTGTGTTTTGCTGTTTTGGTTATTGACAGCCTGGCGGTTGACTCAGCACTTTAACCCTTTGAGACGAAAAGTAATCTGTTTTATATAAGGACTCAGTGCTTACCGCGCTGTAAACACTCTACGCTTGGGTTATAAAAACCAGTCTCTTAATGTTTTATAAGGCAAAAGTTGCTGTTTGTTCTGAGATCCGTACAAAACACATAAATGCAATGTGGGCACCACGTAGAATTTTTTAATGTTAAACCTGGTGGTACGTAAAGTTACCGCTAGGCTTTAAAAGGTTAATAAAGAGGTATTCAATTATTATATTCATTTTGCTCCATAATTTTTGTGTAGTTTTGTTTTCCCCTCTGTGTGTCACTGTTTCTTTGACACTGCTTTTGCATATGTGTTTTGTGACAGTGTTCCATTGTCATTGTTTCTGTATGTACTCATATATTTGTGCTGATCTTGTGGCTGGCCAATGGGGTGTTCCCACTGCTCTTTAATAGCCACTAATTAAACTGAACGTAATTAGTACATACCACCGCCACACCTACCATCGGGGTACATTAATTATCACACAAACTTCGTATTTGGAAATTTCCGTGTTCTGTTCTCGGCCCTGAGAAAGGCTGTCGTGATAGAGGCCATTCGTGTTCTTTCTCAGCCCCGCCCCAGGCGATTTTCGGGTTATTAATCCGTAATCAGCCCAGTGGCCGCGCGGTCTAAGGCATAGGTCTGCGGCCGAGTGCTTGCTGGGATCGTGGGTTCGAATCCCGCCGGGGGCATCGATGTTTGTCTCTTGTACAGTGTTTGTGTTGTCAGTTAGAGGTCTCTGCGACGGGCCGATCCCTCGTCCAGAGGAGTCCTACCGACTGTGGTGTGTGTCTGAGTGTGATCAAGTGAAAATAAACAACCTCGACACCTGCTGTGGAAAAGTAGGTTAGAAGAGGGAAGGATTACGAATCTGTAATCAGACAACGATATTTGCATTTCGCATCGTGCGCGATTCGTTATTCTTGAATAAAGCTAAAATTCAGTCGTATAAATTCTTGCCTACAGATATTTTGAAATAAGTCCTGAGTACTTATATATATATATATATGTATATAGTGAAACAAATGACTACTATCACAGTCATCAAGTAATAATTTTATGCAATTCATTTCTTGTTTATTAATGTGCTGTGTCCACAGCCAAGTGGCCAACAATAAAAACAGCGAAACATACAGTCACAAATAACAGAGGGAAAGTAAACAGAACACACATAAAATAAACACAAACAAAAAAAGAAGACAATACGTAAATAATTCAGTAGGACACCTTGTGATATTCAACTGAAAGGTAAAATCAACTCTGAGTCGGATACTTTCGCTTCTCAAAATATCAGAATCACTTCAAAGCTAATTTGCAGCAGGGGTACAACTGGCGAAGGGACAGTTTTCAAAGGATGGACTGACATTAATAATAATAATAATAATAATAATAATAATTGTTGTTTTGTTGTTGGTGAATTTGTTGTCTCGCCAGCGTTCTTGATAAACATTTAAGGCTTATAAGAAATGACGCTGAACGTTTGGACGAATATTTTCCGACGTTTCGAAAGGGCGTAATTTCTACTTCAGGGCCCAGGGATCCAAGAAGACCGCTAGACCCTGAAGTAGAAGACAATACGATTCCTATATAAACTTAGGAAAATACTATCCCAAGGACGCAGCATTATAACCTACAAAACCTGAAGATTTATCAGCATTTTATGCTACCTGATACGTCCTTCTACAGAGGTGTGTCCCTTTTTTCCAAAAGGACTGGACCAACGTGAGGGGTTAACGTCACAAAACGCTGCTGACTGCAACTTACTTTCAAGTATTGGTGCTAACACAAGAGCGCCGAGATGAGTTAAACACAGAGGCAAGCTAATCGACCGAACTTGCTTCTGTAGGAACCCTGCTGTCGTGCATACAGCCCGAAGCCTGAAGCTACTGTCGGAGCTATATCAAACGCAGTGGCGTAGCTTGAGGATAAGTTTTATGTCTATTTACAGGCCTGTCAAACAGTTGCTCTTGATTGATTCGTCTGATGTGAGACTCAAGGTACAGTGTTATACGCTGTTGGAACTTACAAATGCAGCCTCGCATTCGGGTGTTATGAAGTGGGACTGAATGCGTGGAGGCGAATATCTTAACATTTTAAAGCCTAGCGGTAACTTTACGTACCGCCAGGTTTAACATTAAAACATTCTACGTGGTGCCCACATTGCGTTTATGTGTTTTTTACGGATCTCAGAACAAACAGCAACTTTTGCCTTATAAAACATTAACAGATTGGTTTTTATAACCGAAGTGGAGAGTGTTTACAGCGCGGTACGCACTGAGTCCTTATATAAAACAGATACGCTTCGTTTTTAAAGGGTTAACTGAGAATTTTAGTAGCTTTCCTCATTTTATATAGGTAAATTCTCAAACACTAAAGTAAGATATGTTATGACAGTGTATTTCTCAAGAAATCAATCATATTACACAATCCGTCCTTTCAATAAACCCTTTAAAGCCTAGCGGTTATTTTATAAGGTGAATAATAACCATCAATCACAACCAATCATATTTATGCAGAATTTAAATTTCCTCAAAAATACAGAGGTACAAAATTCAATGAAGTCCTGTGATTGAGGGTTATTATTCCCCCTTTCTATCTTCGTCACAAAACGATGCCCCAAATAAAGAAGGTTAGTTTATACACAATGTTACCTCTAATTTTTCTTTTACAACTGCGCGGACCTGCTGCTGCTGCTCTGAGCAGAAAATTTTTACTCTATCTGATGACTGCGCGGCACTTTAAAAGTTTTTTTGTAATATTCACAATAAGAATTTTCAATGAAAATTGAAAATTCTAGCTGTGCGGTAACAATTCAGTGTGCGTGGCAGCACTTCAGGTACTGCGCGGCCGCGCACCCGCGCAGCTTAGAGGGACCATTGTTTATATACCACCAGGTTTAACATTAAAAAATATTACATTCTGCCCACGCAGTGTATTTATGTGTTTTGCATAGGTCTCAGAATAAACAGCGATTATTTCTCTACACAGCATTAACTGACTGGTTTTTGTAACCGAGACGGAGTGCGTTTACTGCGCGGTACGGACTGGATCTTTAAATATACGTTCTGCCCACACAGTGTATTTATGTGTTTTGTGTGGATCTCAGAACAAACAGCGATTATTTCCCTATACAGCATTAACTGACTGGTTTTTATAACCGAGACGGAGTGTGTTTACTGCGCGGTACGGACTGGTTCTTTAAATATACGTTCTGCCCACACAGTGTATTTATGTGTTTTGTGTGGATCTCAGAACAAACAACGATTATTTCCCTATACAGCATTAACTGATTGGTTTTTATAACCGAGACGGAGTGTGTTTACTGCGCGGTACGGACTGAATCTTCCTTTAGAGCCCAGTGGTTACTATATGAACCACCAGGTTTAACATTCACAAATTTTACGTCCTGCCCACACAGTGTATTTATGTGTTTTGTGTGGGTCTGAGAACAAACAGCGATTATTTCCCTATACAATATTAAGAGACTGGTTTTTGCAACCGAGATGAAGTGTGTTTACTGCGCGGTACGCACTGAACTTTTAAATATAATTCCGATTAATTTTAGTCTATAAAGGTTCACTAATGTATAAGACAAGGCAGGCAATGTACTTATAAACTAATATTGAGGCGCGTTCGCCTAACCATTTTTGCTGTGGAAAGGCAATAGTTATTACATACTCTGAGTGTGTGTCTGTAGCGTTAGTTATCCAGCATGCAAAGCGCATGCGCCGTGCTACATTGTCGTCTGTGGCCTGTCTGGCTGTACCATATTTTTCAACATTATCTCAAAAACGGGCCGATTTTCTGAAAAGGGATATTGAACATGAAACATGTGTTTTGGTTTACTTTACAACTTTTGTCTGAATCATTTCTCATTCTAAGAAGAACTGAGCGAGGTATTATAGTAAATGTAAATATGCCTTCACTTCAAGTACCCGTTATCCTTGTCAGGTTTTAATGATACTTGGATTTTCTCGATAGATGTTCGAAAAATACATGAATATAAAATTTCATAGACATCCTTCATTGGGAGCCGAGTTGTTCCATGCGGACGGACAGACAGACAGTCAGACATGACGATGATATTAGTCGCTTTTAGCAATTTTGCGAACGCTCCCAAAAATACAGAATTATCTGTAAATTACATTGAGTACTGAAGTGTAGAGCCTTGCCACGCCGCGGGGGTGTAACCCTTTAAAGACGAAGCGTTAGCTGTTTTTATTTAAAGGCCCAGTTTGTACCACGCAGTAAACACCTTTCATCTCGGTTATAAGTACCAATCAGTTTATGTTATATAGAGCAAAAGTCATTGCTTGTTCTGAGATAAATATAATAAACAAAGTACAGTGTCAGCAGATTGTACAGTTCTTTAATATTAACCTTTTAAAGCCTAGCGGTAACTTTACGTACGACCAGGTTTAACATTAAAAAATTCTGCGTGGTGCCCACATTGCGTTTATGTGTTTTGTACGGATCTCAGAACAAACAGGAACGTTTGCCTTATAAAACATTAAGAGACTGGTTTTTATAACCGAAGTGGAGAGTGTTTACAGCGCGGTACGCACTGAGTCCTTATATAAAACAGATAAGCTTCGTCTTTAAACGGTTAAACCTGTTGGTGTGTCAAGCAACCACTAGGCTTTAAAAGGTTAAAGAAGCCACTCATTGAAATGTACTAAGTTAGCATTTCGTATACAGGCAGATGGCTTAACAGTAGTTTGTCCATTAGAGTATCTGAACTTTATTGTGTCCGCGACTTATGATTGCTCTTTCATTTTATTCGATAACAACAGCGTTTTATTACAAATGAAAAGGATGAGCACACATTGAAACACAACCGAAATTTTTTGTTAGGTACATTTTTCTTCAATACTGTTATCTTCACTTTTAACATTCTATGGCGCTTCCTTCTTTCCTTCTATTTCCCATCCTACAGCAACTTAACGACTTTCTTGGAGGAAAAGATGTAAAATCTACGCCGCAATGGAGATTAGGATAGAATGGGGGCGCACGTTTGGGGTCATCTGTAAGCCTCTTACTTTAAGCTGTGTCAAGTATTAAACTCGGATAGTACTTGCAACGTCATAACTCACCTGAACTGCCGCATCTTGCACCTCGCTCACTGGCCAATAACGAGTTACGTGAAACGTATTTATGTCTTTTTAAACGCGATGTAATTGTGAATGACGTAAGCTTCTTAGTAGTGGTGAGACTGGTTAACCTTTTAAAGCCTAGCGGTAACTTTACGTACCACCGGGTTTAACATTAAAAAATTCTACGTGGTGCCCACATTGCGTTTATGTGTTTTGTACGGATCTCAGAACAAACAGCGACTTTTGCCTTATACAACGTTAAAAGACTGTTTTTTATAACCACAAGTAAGAGTGTTTACTGCGCGGTACGGACTGGGTCCTTATATAAAACACACACGTTTCGTCTTTAAAAGGTTAATTTATTATCTAAGTACGGTATAGAATAAGACCTGTTTAAACCATGAGACGTTGAGAAAATGGATATTGCTTACTGTTGCTTCGATTTTGAATCTTTTGTCTTCTGTTTTGTTACATAAAAAGTACAGAATAAAACAATAAAACTGTACGTAGTTTTCGTGTTGTCTGTATGGGCGTGGAATGGTGTCTCTGTTATTAAGAAAAGAACGGCGACTGCGCGTTGTCGACAACAGGGTGCGGACAGGAATATCTGTACCTGACAGAAAGGAATTTAGGTGGTTGGAGAGATTTAACGATGCTGATCTTCATAATATGTACTGCACGTCAAATAGTATTCGAGTGATATAATCAAGTAAGACACTGTGGGTTGGAAATGTAGAATGTACAGGGAGGAAAGACAGGCTGATAGGATTTTGACTGAAAAAGGTGAAGTGTAGAAACCATTGTTATTGCCTGCGCATGAGTGGAGTAATAATGTTTTAAAAATCTTAAACGAAGAGGAATGGAGGACGTGGAATGAATTAGCGTGGTCCAGGATAGGAAGAAGTGGTGCGCTGTTGTGAACACGGTAATGAACCTTTGGGTTCCATAAAATTCGGAGAATATAGTGAATACCTCAAGCCAAAGCCTGTGTTTCATAGCGTTAGTTTGTTGACATTAAAGACTGAGTTTATATATGGCGAATATTCAGCAAATTAGAAGGGAAAGTAAGGTTTGACTGCCTAATACAAGCATATCTGGTACAGTGCACTTTCAAACGTAATAAACGGATATGATTGTTTATGTAAAGCAGAGAGAACAAGACATGTTTCAATAGCACACATGAACAGTGGGCTGCACACTGGGCCTAGTTCTGAGTACTATGATGTAAACAGGGCCTATTTAATATACACCAACCAACCAACCAACCAACCAACCAACCAACCAACCAACTAACTAACTAACTAACTAACTAACTAACTAACTAACTAACTAACTAACTAACTAACTAACTAACTAACCAACTAACTAACTAACTAACTAACTAGCTAACCAACCAACCAACCAAGCAAGCAAGCAACCAACCAACCAACCAACCAAGCAACCAACCAACCAAGCAACCAACCAACCAAGCAAGCAACCAACCAACCAACCAACCAAGCAAGCAACCAACCAACCAACCAACTAACATAACTAACTAACTAACTAACTAACTAACTAACTAACTAACGCCATGGATCAGAGGCCTTCTTGAGAAGCTAACAGTTTCTCAACTAGTCAAGAAATTCCCCACATTTTATGGAACCCGGAGGTTCATTACCGCATTCACAACAGCCCGCCACCTGTCCGTATCCTCAGCCAGCTCAATCCAGTCCATGCCCCATCCCAATTCTTGAATACCCATTTTAATATTATTCTCCCATCTACGCCTGGATCTCCCAAGTGGTCGCCTTCCCCCAGGTATCCCCACCAAAATCCTCTCTTTTCCCCCATACCTGCTACATGCCCCGCCCATCTCATTCTTCTCGATTTGATTACCCGAATAAGATTTGGTGATGAGTACAGGTCATTAAGTTCCTCGTTATGTCGTCGCGTCCCGCTTAGGCCCAAATATCCTCCTCCTATTTAACATACAATGTTCTGTTCCGTTTATGCTATTGTGGTTCTACCTGATGGTGACCGATACAAACGGCAGAACCCTGATGTAGAGGGTACATTAATGCATGGTGTTTAAAGTGTTGTGTTCTGATAATAAAAACAGATGCTCGAAAATGCTCCTTATTAATTTTCGATGAACCTGATCATTAAAAATTTATGCACGAATCTGTAATTTGTGATGTATGTTAAAAAGTGCATACTTGAAATGATGAATAAACAAATAGCAGTTTACGTTTGATTAGTGTAACAGGGGAACATCAACATTTAGTTAATCGCGAGCATATTTTAGTGCCTCCTTTTATCGGTTTCTTTTGCTCTTCATTTGCTTTTTCAAGTCACACCCTTCTTGATGATTTATACCGTTCAGTGATGCAGGTTCATCAAATAAGTCAGTTGCCGTTTTCATTTTCTCGGATTAGAAAATTTCGATGGTGAAGTATTTTTCTCCTCCTGGACGGAAAACAAGTTCCTTAAGGAAAATCGTAAGGCGTTTTCTTTTAAAATACAATTTTTTTCAGAATATAATAAAACCTCACGAGGTTAAATGGATATTAGCTGACTTTTAACAATTTGATCTAGAAGGAAGTTACGGTTGTCTTCTAACACTTCTTACATCGCGACCTTCTGCACATGCGCAGAAGATGTTTGTAGGTTGTCTTTAAAACCCCCATGAGAGAGGATAGCCTGGATTCAACAGAACTGACTGTCAATTTCCGACAGACGCCTTCCTCAGAAAGAACTAAATTCAGTTATGACTAAAGCACACCTTCTGGTTCACTTTCACTACTCGTGGTTATTTTCAGTTATTTCAGAAAATACTTAAAGGTGGCCACTTCTGCTATTTTAAAAGTATCTGTGTTTTGCAAGTAGTTTCAAACCTTGGTAATGAGAAAGAATAACGGGAATGTGCTGCTTTGAAATTCATATCTTTTTGCACATAAATGACGTCCTGTATATTTCTGCAAACAATTCAGATTGTTTGCTAATACGACCAAAACTAAATATGTTGTTATTTGTACGTAACGTTTACGTAGAGTGCTTTTGACTCCAGCCAGGGTGTTTCTACTGTTCGAGCACTGCTGGGACTGTTCTGAAATCCTTGATATTGCAAGAACAGGCGCAATGTGCTTTGCTGTCAATGATGAAAACATTTTTTTTTTGTGTTGAGACCTCTGTCGTGTAATATATCAAGTTATGGAGGCATTGAACTGGGGTGCGTTTCAGCACCATCTGTACAGTCCACGGTAAAATGTTAGTGGCTTCCATTATTTGAGCTGTCGGAGGTGTGGGTCAGAACTGCCTGTAAACAAAACTTAAAACCAGTGACATTTCTATCATTTTTGGGGGTGCCTTCGGTAAAGTTCTGTGCTATGGTCCTGCGAGTTTCATACAAGAATGGCGAAACTGAAGTAAGTGTGTTACTGTGTAGAGGAACGTGGCCAAAATTCTTGGAGAACAGACGCCAACATAAAAGTATTACTTTACACGAGTGCTGTAAATCACTGTATGTAACACTGTATGTTTTTTTTCAACAGGTTTCTTAGTGACAATAAAATTAATTCGTCGAATTTGAATATGTCACCCCTTACTGTGCTTGCTCATGCTGCGTTATCATCATTGGCTTTTGCTTTCTTTACAGTCAGCAGTTAAATACGCAACTGGATTTTCATGTGTTTAACAGGCTGTTATGTATACATTTTAGAAGCAAATTGTATGTGAGGAGGCAAGGTATTATCCTTAACATAAAACGTTGGGTGACACAGAGGGCTGCTACTGCTGTTTAGAGACAGACGGACTTTGTTTTCAAAGGCGGCACATCGTCGACAGCCTTGGGGTTAGTGCCTTGTTTATGAACACAAGTTTTACACATATCGTTGTGATTTAACTAACTAACTAACTAACTAACTAACTAACTAACTAACTAACTAATTAACTAACTAACTAACTAACTAACTAACTAACTAACTAACTAACTAACTAACTAACTAACTAACTCCATGGAGCAGAGGCCTTCTTGAGAAGTTAACAGTTTCTCAGCTAGTCAAGAAATTCCCCGCTTTTTATCGAACCCGGAGGTTCATTACGGCATTCACAAGAGCCCGCCACCTGTCCCTATCCTGAGCCAGCTCAATCCATTCCATGCCGCTATCCCACTTCTTGAAAATCCATTTTAATATTATTCTCCCATCTACGCCTGGGTCTCCCAAGTGGTCGCCTTCCCTCAGGTCTCAACCCACCAAACTCCTATATGCACTTCTTTTCTTCCCCATACGTGCTACGTGCCCCGCCCGTCTCATTCTTCCCGATTTTATTACCCGAGTAACATTTGGTGATGAGTACAGGTCATTAAGTTCCTCGTTATGTAGTCTCTGTCGTGAGTTAATGAAGTTAATATAACGGACTTGTTATATGTGCTTTTATTACACCCCGAAATTTAATTACAATATTAGAAATTTCATGCTGAGTTTGATAACTCGTCTATAACCTATACAGTTCGTAAGGTCTTTCGACGAATTCTGTGTTGTGTACAGAAATGAAAAGGCGAAGTATCTGGACGCTGCAAACATGTGAGTGCGTGGAGACTTAATGAAACACCTGATGCAAACATTTTACATTTTCTGTTTGTTCAGGTTACTGAGTTGTGGTTTCGTGGGTTGCATAAATCGGAGCTCCTGTAACACCAGGTCCTTTGTGGTGCACAGTGTCCTTACGTACACACATACACACACTACATACACTACATACACACGTACACACACTACATACACACATACACACAATACATACACACATACGCACACTACATACACACATACACACACTACATACACACATACACACACTACATACACACATACACACATACTGTCTCCGCTCTGTACACATAATCTACAGTACTAGTGTCAGTCTACAACTACAGTCTTTCCCCTTTAATACAAAAATTTCTTCTTCTTTACATGTGTAAACATAATTTTCTGCCTTTGGTTTTCGTACAAACGACGTGTGAGTGTCTTCACAAAACATTCACAGATATTCCAGACTTTAATTACATAAATTTTTATTATAAGATTTATGCTTTATGCCTTCAGTAAAAAGAATCAAAATTATCTCCACGAAAGTAAACATATAGCCAACTAATGCAGTTGAAACGGCCCTGAAATATTTTGTTGTTTTCGCAGTAATTTTATGAGCAAATACTACAGAAATACTTTACAGGCTTATAGCAGCTCGTTTTAATGGTACAACTTGCAGTCGGGCATGAGTGATGAGAGACAAACTTCTAAGATGCGAAAAGACACGGCCTTCTGCGATCACTAGTCCCTTTTGTAAATATGCCGAAAGAAATGATGAAAATAAAGTAATAAAAGTACAGGGATAACAAAGGGAACTTATTCTCTATTTTTGTATGTATGAAAAAGAAAAAAGTACAACCAAGATCGAAGAACAACCCACGAGAACATATAGTTGAAGGTAAAAACGGCTTATGTGTAGACGATACGAGGTTCGTATTGCAACTAAAATTCTGACAAAAATATAAGTTTGGATTGAATGAAACTTGGAATATTTACATCTGTTAATAAGACAGTAATCATTAGTTTAACGGTAAGTACAAAAACCTCAAAGCTTCAGATCATAAAAGAAAAGCTAAGTCAGCGTAACCAGTGGTCTCGTAGATCAGCGTAACCAGTGGTCTCGTAAATCAGCGTAACCAGTGGTCTCGTAAATCAGCGTAACCAGTGGTCTCATAGATCAGCGTAACCAGTGGTCTCGGAAATCAGCGTAAGCAGTGGTCTCGTAGATCAGCGTAACCAGTGGTCTCGGAAATCAGCGTAACCAGTGGTCTCGGAAATCAGCGTAACCAGTGGTCTCGTTTCGTACTCCGCCTGGTATAAAATACAGATCTGTTGTGAGAAAAGAGAAATAGAGAGGCCCGTAGAACTCACAGTCTACCAAGTTCTGTTTCTGGTTTTAGGAAAGCCTGTCCTAAATTGCCGATGGGAAGGGTCTGTTTTTGCGTCTATATAGTAGCCTGTTTCTTAGTGTTTCCGTACGTAGCGCGAGGAGTCCCATTACACCGCTACACACCCAGATTTTTCCACTCTTTGCCAGATAAGTCATTCACAACAACCTGCAGCAACTGGACTGTATGTTAGCACACAGACTGATAAAGCAATGGAAAGTAATACACTCGCCAAACAGAATAGGCGATATAAGTATCACGTGATACTGTGGTGCCTCCGCTTGAACATTGTTGCAGTGGAAACGCAAAAATACGTCATAGCTAACAGGATAATATTAAAATGGATTTTAAAGAATAGTATTACATAGGATTTTTCGGGCTGAGTATAGCGCGGATTTTCATGTTGTTGTGAACACTGTAATGAAATTTGTTTTATTTTTAAAGTGTAGGGAATCTCTTGACTTGCTAAAGACGCATTAGCTTCTAAATTGGCAGTCGGCTCCATGGCGTTAGATGTGTCTCAGACGTTGTAGTCTTTAATGAGACGCAACTTGCTGTGTGGTAATTAACTTTGGGAATAAATATTGTAACTTAAATTAAATTTACGCAAGGCTTTAAGGAGAGAACCAATTCTCGTATTTCGTAAAACCTCTCGGTCAGTGGTCAAGGTCAGTCTCGTTATTTCGTAGCAACAACCCGAACATTCATTAGGAACTCTATTATTATATTAATATTCACGTAACTTTAAATTTGTAACAGTCCCTGTAGTACAGCTCTTAGCTCTTTGTGTATTTAACGACGTTTTTCTCTTAACCCTTTAAAGATGAAACGCATGTTTTATATGGGGACTCAGTGCGTACCGCTCTGTAAACACTCTCCATTTCGGTTATAAAAACCAGTCTCTTAATGTTTTATAAGGCAAAAGTTGCTGTTTGTTCTGAGATCCGTACAAAACACATAAACGCAATGTGGGCACCACGTAGAATTTTTTAATGTTAAACCTGGTGGTACGTAAAGTTACCGCTAGGCTTTAAAAGGTTAATGTCGTAAGAGAAGTGAAAGAATGAGTATAGAAAATTACTTATGAGGGATGTGTAATGATGTCTTGGCTTGGTTTGATGCACTGCTGCAGAATTTGTGTGGATGGACAGCGGTAAACCGCGAATGTGTTCACTGTCGATCGCTGTTTGTCTGTACTGGAAGACTGCATCCTGCAAGTCCTGAATTCTAAAGAGTAATAGACGTTATATCATGGCGCTTGGCACTATAGTCAGCTCGTAATAGTATGTGATATCTGGCACTGTCAGAATAACACAGAAAATAGATAAAGGACAGACGTTTCCCAAAGTTAATTTTCTGTTGACATACCAGCACGTGACTATCAAGAGACGCGTAATATCTGAAGCCAGTTTATTGCATATCCATCCGCAGCGTCGTAAACTACTGTGATAACAGTGGCGAAGTTAAACAGAGCCGTCGTTTTAGAGATGAAAAACGAGAAAGAGTGTTGCGTAATGACAACGTGTGAATTAGCGTGAAATAAACAAGGTACATTGCATAACGTCATGATGAAACAATTACAGTAAAACTCTTCCATCTGAAATGGCATATTTTACAAGAGCGTATGAATACATTTAGACACATGGATAACATACACGGTGTGTACATGCCTATTGCTTTTTATTGTGGTTCATGGAGACAGAGACTGTATCAGCACGTTCTCCATATGTTGTTAAATTTTACATTTGAAGTACCTGTATTGGCACGCACGCACACGCACACACACAGGGGCCATGCGACTGCTTGGGCAGTTAGTCACCTGCCTCTCACCGCAAAGGGCCGGGTTAAAAAGACTGACTGACTGACTGACTGACTGACTAACTAACTAACTAACTTACTAACTAACTAACTAACTAACTAACTAACTAACTAACTAGCTGGCTAACTAACTTGTTAACTAAACGACTAACTAACTACCTGAATCAATGACTCACTGACTGACAGACTAACCAAATAACCAATCAACCAACTAAACAACCAAAGAACTAACAAACTGACTGAATAACTCACTGAATGACTGACTGACTAATAACTAACCAACCAAACAACCAACAAACAAACAAACAAACAAACTAACTGACTGGCTGACTTACTGACTAACAAATTATCAAACTAACCATGTCTATGGAGCAGAGTCCTTTTTGAGAAGCTGATAATTCAACTACGTGTAGTGCCAAGGCTGAGGGAGTGGACATATAACCCTGCTCCCCCTGTGCGCCCTCCTGACGTAGCCAGGAAATATTTTCCCTGTATGTTTTCTCAGCTGCTCATGTAATTCCCCGCATTCTGCCCCTTTTCTGTCCGCCGAAGTTCCCACTGAGGCTCAGTCCGCCTTCTCATACTAGTATAAAAGCGCGGCGTCAGAACTCTGCGGAAGGCAGAAAATTAGAGTTTTGCATTCTAAGGTGTAAATGCGAGTGTTTATCTGCTAGCAATGAATTCGATTTGCCCACCACGAAAATGAAAGCAACGTGTTTCTCACAAAAATTGATGTCTATGTAAAAATATATTTATTTTCAAGTAATTTTTCTGTTTGTTGGTAACGTATATATTATTAACCAACAAAATATGCAGTTATGTGGAAACAAACACATTTTTACACATACCGACGCCACGGAGGATGGCCACTATCGAGAACTGGTGTCTATGTAACGAACTGTGTTGTGACAGCAACCTTTTTGAGCAACTAATAAGAAACAAGGAATTCTCCGAAACTTAACTTTAAAAATATAGAAATCACTATAGTTTGGAACACTTACATGAAAGTAGACAATGAGTTCAGTATTTATATCTGTCATACGTGGGTCGTTATAAACAGTGTCAAAATGTGTTACTCAAATTTGAGCTGACGACGGCAAAAAATTCTTACGTCACTTTTGTGTGGAATTGGACACACAGTCTGTGAGGGCCTTCCTTTACAGTACGTCATGCTTTATGTAAAAAGGTTTTTTTACGGTTTGCACCCTTACTTCAAGACCGAAATATAACCAGCTCGTAGCTTCTTGCTTATGTCGCTAGCATGATTTTTGTTAGTAAAAATTCCTTTAAAATTTCAACAATTAATTTTCACAGTTCCCATTTCTAGCTCTGATTTCCCCAGGTAAAACTTCAATTGAAACCAATATGCATATTTTAGTTCTAGGCGAAAAATATGCCACTAGAGTTTCGCTAATATTTTGCTCCATAAATTTTAAAGTTCGTAGGAGACAGCGTGGTATGTTTTATTGGCAAACTGAGACTCCCTAATGGCAGCGGCATCATAGATGCCTTTTGACTGTTTCATAACGAGAGATTGTTTTCGGAATTCTCTGCAAGCTGGATAATTATCCTCAACTATAAATATCGTCGGAGATTGAATTTAAATCCAAGCATCTTGTATAGTGGACATTTCTTACTTCTAAGGGGTTTCCTCTGAGTTTTACCACAGGTATCATTATTTGTGTCTACAGAAAGGGTTATACAGAATCCTTCTGGGGGGTGAAATTATACTCTAATTTGTTTGGTTACGAGGTTAAATGTTTAACTCTAGACACCAGTAATTCTCCTAAATTTAATGGTCTTTCAGTGCTTGGTCTTTGGCACAACTTGGCGTCGTTATCAGCGTCGTGAGTGATGTGAAGTTTCCTTTTGAAGTCATAAAATTTTAACTACAGGAAACAGCATTAAGACTTCTCTCTAACTAGAACATCTGAGTAACAGTCGTTACTCTTTGGTACTTGCCTGTGAAGAGATAGTGATAACCAGAACTTAGGGAAAATTTTCAGTAGGAAGGAGTGAAGTTTGTAGGGTCATAATTTTTAGAGTCAGATAAATCTTCTAAACTAACAGTTTTCTTACATGTCTTATGGGACTCGTCATATAAGTGCCGATAATTTCAATAGACAACATTAAATTATTGATCTTTATAATGAAGATGCAATGTGCTTTGATGAAGTGCCAATTATACAACTTTTTTTCGATGTCGTATAGACAGAGGCCAGTCTTGAAAAGGTTAAAGAGCATAAAGTGAGATGCTTTTCGTGTGGCCATAGAAAATCAGCCTGTGCGCAATAATTTCGTCACCTTATGATAACATATTCTTTTTAAACAAACGCACACAACACATGCATTTGCTGACTACTTTGTAGCTAACCAAATCATAACGAGTAGCTGATATTGTCTCAAGAATTATCCGGTCTATACAGAATGCGCAAATGTCTGTCTTCCTCCTTATTAGATACAAATGTCTTTCTCAGCACCCTATTCTCAGATACCCTCAGTCAACCGAAGTTCTTCCATTAATGTTCGAGACCACGTTTTGCAACCATGAGAAACAAGGGATAAAAGTATACTTGTGCTTCGGAATGATGTAATACTGTATGTTTTGAAAATAATATTCATTATCCAATAAGAATAACGGAATACTGCTGGAATTCTATATAAGTCCGTTTTTCTGTCACGTGTATTCTGAACCAATGACGAACTCACCGGATCCTCGAGGGTGAGTTTTAGTGTTGTAGCCACTAACATAGAAGCGTGCTTAATACACAAATGTAGGCATGTTTATGGAACATTTACCTACAAAATTTCATATTTCTATCTCAGATTACTAAATGTGGCAGTTAATTCGGAAATTAAGTTTTGGTTATTAGAAGCCGCCGTATTTCTTTACATTTTGCAAAAATACTTTGTCAAATTTTTCATATTTTTAGAGTCTATTATGTAAAACAGTATTGTTGATGTAGAGAACTTGACATTTTTAGTTGAGAGAACACCGTTAAATAGGGGAGAAAACGAAGGAAAATAACCCGACTTGTCTGAAGCCCGTTGACAATGTTAGGCATTCTAGCTTTAAATTAGGAAAGGAAGGAAAGATATCCTGAGGTCTGACATGACCTCCCTCTTTCCTAAAAGAAAAATTCCACCCTCGCTGTATTCTAATTCCACAGCCACTTCGTTTCCAATTCTGCTCAACTTACCATTCATGCTAGTACCGTCTCTCGTATCTGGCTAGATGCTACTTAGCTGATACAGCATACTTAAACAGGAAATAGAACCTTCAAGTTACCTGCAACATATAAACGTTATGTGTCGTGCTACTTCAGATGAGATATTATATCTGGCTCCATATCAAGTAATGACTCCTACAGAATGATCTGCGTAATACAAGCGGCTAATAAATGTTTAGTTACAGTACCTTAATTGAAGCTCAATTTCAACATGTTATCCTTGTAAGGTTTCCTCCAGCCTTGCTGAAGTCTGTTATTCCTACATTTTAACTCTGTCGTGATAGTGAGTTCATTTCCATCAAATTTATCTTCCCCATTGCCTTCCCCCTTGAACCACTTGCAGCTAAAATTTACAAGTACCTGAAATAACACGAAATCAATTTCTATCTTGTATTAAAGTTTTAATCGACTTACTTTAACTGCATAACGAGCCCGTTCCCTTTCAAATTCCAACCAAGCTACGCCAGTAAAATTTATTCACGCTATTAGATATGTTGACATCACAACACGTTCCGATTTTCGACGTACTTGGCAAACGTATCATCAATATTGTAACTGCAAAGAGACGACAAGCTGCAGGCACGACAAAGAAAACTTCTGCACAGAAACCCGGAGCTGTCCCAACGTGTATGTATCTGCTGTCTGCCTTTAGATATGAAATGCATATCGTACACGGCACACGCAGTTCGTTGGACGGCAATTGGTGTATTTTTGACGGGTTCCTCTTTTTAAGTTTCGTTTTCGAGTCTGCAAATTTCCAGTCACAATTACATCTACCGAAGATAAGTGACAGGAGCAATAACGTGAAGCAGAATATAAGTGATGGGAACTATAAGTGACAGGAAAGATACGTGATGGGAACTCTTAACGGGAGATATGTGACGGGAACGATGCATGACGGAAATGATACGTGACGCGAATTACACATGACGGGAAGTATACGTGATGGGAGCTAGGTCCATACGTGTCGGGAAATATACGTGACTGGAAACATTCTTGACGGGAAATTACGTGACGAGAGTTACACGTGACGGGAAGTATACGTGATGGGAACTAGGCCCGTACGTGTCGGGATGTATACATGACTGAAAATGTTTGTGAAGGGAAATTACGTGATGAGAATTACACGTGATGGGAAAAATACGAGACAGACACAGTATGTGACGGGAAATACACGTGACGGGAACTATACGTGACGGGAAATATGCGTGATGGGAAATCTACGTAACTGGAAATATATCTCGTGGTAAAAAACGCGTGATGTGAATTGTACTTGACGGGAACGACAAAAGAATTCGGATTTTCATTGTGCTTTACAAATCGAACACCCACGCTGTACCGACAAAGTCAAAGTCGTGTCGCTGCTATGCGATGGAGATTATTCGAAACTTTAGGTATGCTGAAACCCCAAAACTGTCTGCTGACTAGCGTCACGTATCGCTGCCCAGTTGGTAACGGCGTCTCAGACCGTGTGTAATTCAAACCGAGACGTAGCCTGTCGGACCAGATATTTCCAGGCTATGGAATACATGCTCTAAGGATGGAGGGTGTTAGTGGGTTCAGTCCCTTAGCGTCTACAGCATTATCGTGCACTGCCTGGCTGTGTGCTGACAGTTGCTTTTATGCAGAAACTGAAGGTAAATTTGTTTTGACTGGAGCGCAGTAAACCTTGAAACAGTGTCCTTCTGTCAAAGAGATTACAAACAAACAAACAAACAAACAAACAAACAAACAAACAAACAAACAAACAAGTCCTAGTAATATAGTTGCCTTTGAGGATGTAACAGGTGTGCAAAGTGTTGTTGGAAGTTTCCAACATAGAAGAACCGGAAAGAGAGCAATCTCTTAAAATTAAGCTGAGAGGATAATATTAAAACGTATAATAATATATACAAATAGGATATGGCGGTGTTGTCGAGAATCGTCTAGCAGCGATAGGCTCGCATAAGCCGGATTCTTACACGTGGGGTAGTATGCAAGGCGGGGAATTTGCTGACCAGCTGAGCAACTGTTATATTTTCATAATTAGGCACATTTAAGGCAGATTACTTTGAATGTGGAACGCAGATACGAGCTTGATTCTTGGTGTTCGGACGTCCACAAAGGGGTGGAGAGTGACGGAAAACTGCCCCTAACACACGTAACAGAAGTGGGCGTCAACCAGGTCCATGGAGTGCCCCTACACCAAGAAATAATTTTTGGTGTAAAACAGGCGACAAAATACGAAAAGAGATGTTTCACACTAAATGCTTTTTACTTGGTTGGAAATTTGTCGCAAGGCTATGTTCCCACTAGTTCGTAAATCTTTCTCAGCGACTCGTGTTAGATATTCACAGACCCTTGCTGAAAGTTGGAGCAAGGGTTAGCTTTTCTTTTGAATGTGTTCCAGGCGCAAGAATGACTTAGCTTTTCTGTGCATTCTTGAGTGCACATAACTTTGTGTGTGGACCCAATCATCACATAAAGATACATTTTTTCCACTAGTTCAGAAATCAAGTCGAAATCTGTCCACACACAACTAAATTCTATTTATCATGCAGAACTACATGTTCCGGCCTATTTCGGGCTACTCTCAGTTTCACATTTTTTAAAAACATAATGAGGAAAGAATATAAATCCGCAAAATGCTATTAAAATCTTCCTCATTATGTTTTAACCTTTTAAAGCCTAGCGGTAACTTTACGTACCACCAGGTTTAAAATTAAAAAATTCTACGTGGTGCCCACATTGCGTTTATGTGTTTTGTACCGATCTCATAACAAACAGCAACTTTTGCCTTATAAAACGTTAAGAGACTGGTTTTTATAACCGAAGTGGAGAGTGTTTACAGCGCGGTACGCACTGAGTCCTTATATAAAACAGACACGCTTCGTCTGTAAAGGGTTATAGACCAATTGTGAACCTGAGGAAGACCTGCCTTTGGACGAAACATGTAGTTATGTACAATAAATGGAATTTAGTCGTGTTTGGAAGGATTTTTACTTGATTTCTTTTATAAACATCGCAACGAGATGACATCCTTTAAAATTGTTCACTATTTATTTATTTATTTATTTATTTATTTATTTATTTATTTATTCACTCGAGATATCTCTCATGTGTTTTAGAACTATTTGCATTGTCACAGATCACATAGACACTACGTTTCAAAAACAGTCTGTTTTTGTCCTCAGGTATACACACATTAGTGATACCTCGCACGTGGCACCATTATCGAAGAATTTTAGTGTCCTTTATATTACTCAAGCCGTGCATTGTCATAGATCGTGCAATGTTAAAAACCAACTACATGCACTTCTAACATACATATCAAGATATTTAATCATAATCTTACATGTTTCGAATCAATAACTGGTTCATCTTCAGGGATGTCAGAAATTACAGTAACACATACAATCCAGCAATATAAATACAAATTTTAAATACAGTTGCTTAAAATACAGCTGTTAAACAGTTAATATATGAGCGTTTTGACATTTTAATTACATTTTTAAATGTTTAATATTTGTATTTTAAGCAACTATATTTGAAAGTTGTATTTATATTGCTGGATTGTATGTGTTATTGTAATTTGTAACATTCTTGAAGATGAACCAGTTATTGGTTAGAAACATGTAAGATTATGATTAAATCTCCTGATGTATATGTTAAAAGGTGCATGTATGTGGTGTTTAATGTTGCCCAGTTTTAGTGTACTGTTGTGTACTGATGCTTTATTCTTGTAACGATGTTCTAGTGGTGCATGTTACTTAACATACAACAGTAAAATGAGCAGTAAGGTATTTGGAAATGTGTAGAAGCAAGTGATCGTGGGCTTAATCAGGTCCTGTCCCAACATTTGTCTTGAGGGCAGAGATTGACACGGAAACCTTAAACAAAATAGGAGTTTCCGGGCTCAGGGTTTCCCGAATATGACACAGGAATGCTACTGAGCTGACCGGGGCCTTAGATCAATCGTTTGTGCGTAAAGAGACATTATTTTATCTGACAATTCGTATCATTCTTCACTCGGACCTTTTCGCATTATAGCAGACAGAAGATCGCTTCTCATTTCTCCTGTTTTCTGTGATAGGTCAACCATTTGTGCATAAAGAGACATTATTTTATCTGACAACTCATATCACTCTTCACTCGGATCATTTCGCTTTGTAGCAGACAGAACAGCGTTTTTCGCTCTTCCAGTTTGCTGTGAGTCGGGGTCCATACGTTTTGGTTCAATGTAACGCGGTTAATATCACATCTGTACGCATCAGTACGAGACAGACAGGCGCCACTTCTAACAAATACTTTGTTACCTAAACATCAGAGTTTGATAAGTTAAACGAGTCGGCGGGAGTGAGTAGCAACATTTGTCAGATAAAATAATGTTCCAGGATATATACATATATTACCCATAGAAGTACACATGCGTGCATTTCTATGTGCGTAATATTTAGACACCAAAAGGCGACATACTTGAATATTGGCCTTTAGTAGAATTATTTTACAGTTCTGAAATTATACATAAATAAAAATCTATTCAAAAGAAAAATTCGACTGTAAACTGAAAGATTTTTTCTCCTTATCCTAAAACGAACCGCACTTATTCTCTACTACAACATGTCATTTGAAAACGTGTGCTCTCTGTTCGTCCAGGGACCGCACATTTGCAGCGGGTGATTTCCTTGCTGTGATGGAGGACCATGCTAGACACACAAACTCACCTCTGGACTCTGTTGACCTGATTTTTTCCGTGCGGTTATTTTGACGTGTTGACAGATTGGCCGTTGTTGTCAGTAAGGCCCGCAAGCGAGGAACTTTGTGTTGGATGGGATGTATTGTTAGAGGGGGTTTAGAGAGGAAGGAAAGGGGGTGTGTTTTAGGTTGGAGTGTTGGGGTTTCTTGACGAGTTGTTGCTTGCTTCTGTAGTTAAACTACGCTGTCCAAGACAGTTTGAAAACTATGGTTTGTGTGTGCAAGAGGATGGGAGATTTTCCTTAAAGAGAAGAAGAGAAAGCTGAGGAGAATTACTTGGAAGATAGGAGGATAGACGGAGAATAAAAATTGGTAGAAATAAATATTAGGATACAGTAGCCGAAGGATCCACCACAAAACGTCGCAGATAATTTGTCCATTTTTACACATTTTATATTTTTAAACTTTTAAAGCCTAGCGGTAACTTTACGTACGACCAGGTTTGGCATTAAAAAATTCTACGTGGTGCCCACATTGCGTTTATGTGTTTTGTACGGATCTCAGAACAAACAGCAACTTTTGCCTTATAAAACATTAAGAGACTGGTTTTTATAACCGAAGTGGAGAGTGTTTACAGCACGGTACGCACTGAGTCCTTATATAAAACAGATACGCTTCGTCTTTAAAGGGTTAACCTTTTAAAGCCTAGCGGTAACTTTACGTACCACCAGGTTTAACATTAAAAAATTCTACGTGGTGCCCACACTGCGTTTATGTGTTTTGTACGGATCTCAGAACAAACAGCAACTTTTGCCTTATAAAACATTAAGAGATTGGTTTTTATAACCGAAGTGGAGAGTGTTTACAGCACGGTACGCACTGAGTCCTTATATAAAACAGATACGCTTCGTCTTTAAAGGGTTAACCTTTTAAAGCCTAGCGGTAACTTTACATACCACCAGGTTTAACATTAAAAAATTCTACGTGGTGCCCACATTGCGTTTATGTGTTTTGTACGGATCTCAGAACAAACAGCAACTTTTGCCTTATAAAACATTAAGAGATTGGTTTTTATAACCGAAGTGGAGAGTGTTTACAGCGCGGTACGCACTGAGTCCTTATATAAAACAGACACGCTTCGTCTTTAAAGGGTTAACATGTACCTATATTTTTAGTTGTATTGTTTAATTTTACTCTCACAAGGAGTCCCTGATGATGATCCCAGGAGGGGATCGAAACATGTTGGACTGGCCTGCAATAATTGTAGTTTATAACATCAAAGACAATAAGAGTGCATTTTTTTGGCTGACTGTTTTGTGTTTGATCAGTGACAATACACGATATGAAAAATGTATAAAAAAATTAGACCATAGGGTGATATAAAGACTGGAGCATGAAATGTGACAAGTTGGATAGAAAAATCTGTATTTTAGTGTTCTCTTTATTTTGATTTTTTGTCAGGTACCATATTTTAGTTGCATATTAACCGTGTATTTATAACAAAAGCATGGTAAATCAGAAAAACAAATACACTGCCCTACTCAAAGACACGACATAGGAGACACCCTGTATCACAAATCTACGTATGTTTTTAATGCCCGAACTTCCATGCCAGTTTTGTTTATCCGTGCTGTAGCATAAATATAAGTTTTCTGTCTGTAATATGCACAACAAAACTTTGCCACAGACATAGCCTCGAACGTTTCATATCCGTAGACTCTTTTTTGTGAGCTTTCCGTGTTTAAGGACCCCAGAAAGTATAAGCATTATGCATTTTTGTGAATGCATGTGTTTCAATGCAAGATGAATAACTTCGAAGCTGAAAGATATATCTTACTTTCTATAGAATTTTCTGCATATAGAATGGTTTTGATGTCTATACTTGGGAAGGGGAATCCATCTGCAAGAAAGTAGAACTTTTGCTTGCGGAGCTTTGTGGAATGCGATATACTGGACGCTGGTGGGCCCCACGTCGCGGTGATGGTCGGGAGACGGGCCGGGGGGAAAGGGAGGGTGTTTGCAGGGTTTCGGATGATGTTACAATGGAGTTCAGGATGTGAAGTCCACCAGGCTTAATAAAAGCCAGGCTGTCCAGAGGCGGTTATGCTTCGTGTTTCGCTTTCATTCGAAAATATATTGTACGTAGTAATAATATTGTCTGCATTTGCCACAGAGTACGTGGCTTTGAATTTGCGCCTTTGTTAGTAGCAGAAGAGTTCTGTTAAATTTTTAGAAATTATTTTATTACATATTTATTTTTAAACTAAGGAACTATGCTAATTAAACGATACATGTGAAGAAATTTTAATGTTTCTAAAAGCAAAGAAAAAAACATTTTAATCGTGCGTCTGTTTAGGTGTGGACGCTTTTTGAAGGCAAGGCTAAAAGTGACAAATGAATTATTGCAGTCTGAAAATGAAACCCCAGGCCACAGGTGTCCGACATTTATTCAAGTTCTAATGCACATTAATTTTCATTGCATTGTATTACGAAGTCTATGTCATGGACATATGTTTTGTTATTGATTTTCGGTACAATCCCCACCAAACTCGTCTTAACTGTTCTTTTTTTCTCCCATTTTTTGGGGTTAAGTAGTCCAAGAATACTGCTTAACCCTTGAAGATGGGACCGATAGATTGTTCCGAAACGTCGGTATCTAACCACTAATCTAAGCTGCGTAAAATCCCGGGAAAGTAAACATCTCATTTCAAGTGTAATTCACGTAGAATATATAAAAAATCAGGCAGATAGCCAACTAAGATGTTTATTAATGACACAGGTTAAATAGAGCGACTAGTCTCGGCTTTTATCAGCCATCTTCAGGGTCAAAGTTCAAAAACGTATAAAAACTCTACATAAATAAGAACAGTGGAGGCCTTCAGTTTACAGTGTTATTGGCTAGATCTCTATTACTACGTATAAAATACACATTAGATAAAATGTTTAGTTAAAATGTTGATAGGAGTTTTGCGTGGTTAAATTTTGTTGTCTTCTAGTAATTGCACTGTATGTTGGCTATCTGACTGATTTTTTATATATTCCATTAATATAAGTCAACTGGGACAATGAATGTCAAAGTATTTCACATGATATATCCTCTCATAAAATCCTCGTTGGATGTGAAGAAAGAAAGTGGCATAACGTCCATATAAGCATTCCGTGAGTATCTCCTATGTTGTTGTCCTTATTGAAGGACACATTAAGGACTCGTCCATTACAATATGAAAGGTCTTGTGTAGAACATTACACACACAGTTTTACAGTTAGCAGGACATACATTCTTTCTTCTAAAATGAAGACGCCTGGATGTTATCTCTAATAACATTGTAGCAACAAATCTCACATTGTTCGCAGGGTTGTCCGAGATATAGCTCTCTAGGGAAAAAGATAAGACCAGTAGAAGCAGACGTAGTCAGTATTTCAGTGGGTACATCCCCGCATCTCCTCCAGAAGGGGGGGGGGAAACTAACCCAAGTTGGGAAACAGAAAGGGAAAATTGTCCCAATTCCGACCACTGGGTATCAATCACCTCTTCTTCTCTTGTATGCTGTAGATAGCGTCTTGCGTTATGTGCCAAAGAGAGGTGGAGGTGAATATGAGAAAAGTTTAGATATAGGAGGTCGGAAGTAATAGGAAACGGGAAAAAATCGCAGAAAACCTGATGAGTTTTCTCGTAACTTATACTCTCTAACCAAATAACTAACTCCATGGAGCAGAGGACTTCTTGAGAGGCTAACAATTTCTCAGCTAGTCAATAAATTCCCCGCATTTTATGGAACCCGGAGGTTAATTACCGCATTCACAAGAGCCCGCAACCTGTCCCTATCCTGAGCCAGCTCAATCCAGTCCATGCCCCATTCCATGTCTTGAAGATCTATTTTAATATTATCCTCCCATGTACGCCTGGGTCTCCCAAGTGGTCGCCTTCCCTCAGATCTCTCCTGTATGCATCTCCTTTTTCCCCCATTCGTGCTAACTCATATTCACACCTATTATTAACGTGACAAAGTTAAGAATGGTCAGTGGTTTTCTACGGCCGTCATTCGTTTGTGTTGTTAATAACACAAAAATTTAATCAACACCTGTCAAAACACACTTAAGTTGTAATTTGGTATCACTTTTAAGTCCAAGAAGGAAGGCTTTACTCTTGGACTTCTTGACCTTTGAAGATGGGACCGATAGGTTGTCCCGAAACGTCGGTACAGAACTGCTACTCAACGCTATAATACCAGAAGAGCACAGATCTCATCTACAGCGCGGCGGAAGCCTGAAGTCACGCAATGCGTTAGTTTATCGCTCTGTTCCCAGTGTTTCTTGCAGTGATCCGGTCGAAGGAGTCCACGTTTAAGGGCCCTCTTTTTGTCATGATGCAAAAACCTTTTTTTTTCTGAAAAACAACACCTTAAACGTTTCAAAACCTGAAGGGAGAAGCTTTATTGTTTTGGACGAATAAATTCTCAATGATTAATTTCTGTCATATAATAAATTTGGATCTACGTGATTTTTTTACCTTCATTTTTTAGATTCGTGCGCTTCCTGTTTTCAGATAATCTGGAGTTTTCAGATAATCTGGAGTTTTCAGTTGCGGGTAACAGCCTTTTGTTGCTTGAGGTACTGGAACAGTATAAATCTTGTCACCAGTCAATATTATTTTCCTTTCCAGAAGGTTGGATTTCTTCCAAAGTCTCGTTCAAAAGTCCGAAAAATTTCTTTTCCTATCACATTATTTTGATAAGCAAACAAAGGTCTGTGTCCGTAGCAGATTTACTGCAACCACAAAACAAACTGAAACACGACTGTTTGACACAGACCTGCTGATTAATTTCCTGGATGTGACGTCACAGTTACGTAGATAATTTACTAGTCGAATGACGTCACTTTTCAGTACCTCCCAGGTACTTCTGATCCGCTTTCTGAAGTGTCCAGTTTTCAACACCATAAATATTTGTGATCCAAATGTAACATTTTACTTGTTTCTTTCTTAAATTTAAGTACAATTTCCTGGTGCAAAGATTCTTCTTCTTGTTGAATGCTGCTTTACCATGGCATTCCTGAGTATATTGCATTAACCTTTTAAAGCCTAGCGGGTACTTTACGTAGCACCTGGTTTAACGTTGAAAAATCTACACTGTACTGACATTGCGTTTATGTGTTTTGTACAGATCTCAGAACAAACAGCAACTTTTGCCTTATACATAATTAAGTGACTGGTTTTTATAACCGAGGTGGAGAGTGTTTACAGCGCGGTACGAGCTGAGGCTTTGTATAAGACAGATTACCTTTCTTCTTTAAAGGGTTAAATCATTTATTACAACGACTGTCTTATCTTATTATGTGTTATTCTATTCTATTTTTACGAGCTTGGAGATGATGTAGACACGACCGAAATGTACCCGGCCTCTCTGTGTTGTTTTTCCGCTAGTTTTTGTTTAGAATGTCCTCAGACATTTATTTTTATAATGCCAACAAATAGTTTACAGGCGTCGTTATGCCCAGCATCTTAAGAAATATCACTGAATGTAGCGGGCTTTTGAAGTATGGTCTAAATGCTGTAAACAACGTTTCCTCTTTTTGAAATATATCGAGGAAAATAAACTTAAAAATACAAAATATTTCTTGAGAATTGACTTGAGAGCTACAATAAAGCGTTTGTTGTGTTTCCCTTGGCTTTGTGAGCAATCAGACATTTATATTTTTCTCTAAACTTCTGTACCTTGTGTTGCTGACTTGAATTCAAAGCGGACATTGCTTGTAATGCCATAGAAGTAGCTTCATACAGGCCTAATAAAAACCGAATATTTTTCATTTTAAAATTTTACAAGCACGTTGGTTCTTCTCCGGAGGCTTTTACCAATTTGATGGATTGAAATTTGTCCAGTACTGCTTCCTTCTGTCAATTTGCAAGGATTTGCTTTTCCGTTTTCTTTTGTGTTTAGACCTTCACTTATCACTGAGCCGAGGTGACATTGCTAGGAGAGAGGCGAGAGATTTTTTTAGATGTAGAGATGAAATGTGCTGCGAGAGGCGGTGGAATTTAGAACTTGTGTAGCAAAAGACAGCCAATTCTGTGTACTGTCTTAGCAAGCAATTTTGTGAAATTTACAAATATCCAAGTGTTTGTCTTCAAATTGACACAACTTGTATTTTATTTTAAAATTTACAGCAATAAAATTTCACTGTTAAATTTCGCTGTTTAGAATCGTTCCTCGATTTCTGTGACTGCACCTGGTGCAAAATGTTCGTGTTTCTGAAGACAGCAGTTTCGAAGTTGCAGACACGATATTTCCTGTGTCCACTTCCACGTTATTCTTTCCGTAAAATTTTTAGTGTAGTTTTTCATTGAAAGAAAAATGTTTCATGCGTTACTCACACAGTGTTTGTAATAACTAACTCAATGAAGTGAAGTCCTTTTTGAAAAACTAATTGTTTCACAACAAGTAAAAAATCCTGGACTTTTCTTAAGACCCACAGTTTTATTACCGTGTTACCAGAGCCCGCCACTCGTCCCTGTCCTCAACCAGGTCACTCGATTTCACGCGTATCTTCTTATTTCGTAAAGATTTAGTTTAAGATTATTCTCCCATCTACGTCTAGGTCTTCTAAGTGGGTGTATTTTCTCTTTGCGTAATTTTATACAGTTTAAATTGACGCAAAGCAATCTCAGTAGTTAACAGACAACCGTGAAGCAACTTAGTCTTTGGCAATAACAGCAGAAGGCTCTGTATCGCTGCCGCCGCCGAGGTTTGATACTGGAGACAATC
Source organism: Coptotermes formosanus (assembly GCA_013340265.1). Lineage (NCBI taxonomy): Eukaryota > Metazoa > Arthropoda > Insecta > Blattodea > Rhinotermitidae > Coptotermes > Coptotermes formosanus. The sequence goes on from BLKM01003048.1 coordinate 1,426,378, forward strand.
CGGCCATCGTCCGGTAACCAGAGCCTGTCAGACCTTAGAGAGAAAAATTTGTGAGAATTCAAGATTCAATGAAATAAGAAATGAGCTGGTAGTGTTCTGAGTTTTTACGTCCTGTAGGCTTAAAGGTGATAATCGATATTTCGGGCGAATGTGCTGCCTCTCTTTTCGGGACTGAATATGGTCAGTTTATGTGGACCATAATAAATATGTTGAACGCTGAATACGAAGGCAGTGTGTTTCGCCCAAACGACTGTGTCAACCCACAGTCCTACGCGGTTTCAAATTGCACAAAACTGCCACGTTGACAGTACTGCTGTGAAAAGTTTCAGGCAGGTACTGAATGACGTATTTCAGAATGGCATATAATGTTTGTTAAAGGTGTTGAGTTATCAGTTGTTTAACAAGTGGAATTAACCTTATTCTGCTAACCAGATAAGACGTGGTAAAGCAAATATTTAAAACTGAATGTATAATAAATTTAATTCATAATTTCGCTTTTCATTTATACTTTTACAGTAATGACCTGTACTCATCACCAAATATTAGTCGGATAATCAACTCGAGAAGAATGAGATGGACGGGCCATGTAGCACGTATGGGAAAAAAGAGAGGTACATACAGGATTTTGGCGGGGAGACCTGAGGGAAGGCGACCACTTGGGAGACCCAGGTGTAGATGGGAGGATAATATTAAAATGGATATTCAAGCAGTGGGATGGGGACATGGGCTGGATTGAGTCGGTTCAGGATAGGGAAAGGTGGCGGGCTCTTGTGAATGCGGTAATGAACCTTCGGGTTGCATAAAATGCGGGGAATTTCTTGACTAGCTGAGAAACTGTTAGCTTCTCAAGAAGGCCTCTGCTCCATGGAGTTAGTTAGTTAGTTAGTTATTTAGTTAGTTAGACCCTTTTTGATTCATTGAAGAAACGTGTCATTCACCCATAAGGAACATAAAGGGTATTGACAGTATACTCTAGCCTGAATCGTCAGAAGGTCTTCACATGTACATACTTTCACTTATGAAAGTCCCAACGTTTAATTTTCAAAGACCCTTTCCGATAGTATTAACAAAACTTTCAGACTTCCAGTTTTTATAATATTGCAGTTATATCAGTTACTCGCTCAGCCATGCTCCGTTCGCTCTAAATGTAACGAACTTCAATTTCCAAAGTAATGTTTTTCCTCTTGTTAAAGTCAAGACGAGGGGAAAGCCTGTCTTAGAGCCGTGCCAGGGACATCAATACATCCGGCACTCCAGGTAATACAATAGTTTTGCGTCCGGTAATTCTGTAGTGTTTGTATTTGAAACACTCTCTTCTTTATCAGGTATGCTGAGAGGTCGCGTTTTTGGAGTGAGATCCGGAAACATGGAAGAGACGAGGGAAATCCCAGGGGAAACGAGAAAGAAAATGAAACTGAAGAGAAGGAAAGAAGAAGAACAAAAAATGTAAAAGACGAACACAAGAATTACAGAAAAGAAAAAAGGCAAAGACATTTTCCATGGGGGTGGAGGTGGGGTTGGGGGGCAGCTTAAGGCGAAAATAATACGAAGGCGATAGGAATACATGTAACGTAACGTGACCGGTCATAAAGTTTAATATAAATACATAGAACCAGTTACCAATCGTGGTACTGCATGAAATGTTGCATTTAAGCCTGCATTATTATTACATAAATCCTGTATCTGACGTATTACATGGTGAAATATTTCAAGAAACCGTTCTCTTAATTCTTTAAGGACGAAGCGTATATGTTTTATATAAGGACTCAGTACGTACCGCGCTGTAAACACTCTCCACTTCGGTTATAAAAACCAATCTCTTAATGTTTTATAAGGCAAAAGTTGCTGTTTGTTCTGAGATCCGTACAAAACACATAAACGCAATGTGGGCACCACGTAGCATTTTTTAATGTTAAACCTGGTCGTATGTAAAGTTACCGCTAGGCTTTAAAATGTTAACGCTTGTGCTAATTCATTGCATTCCGTGTAGTACATTTTAATAATTGCTGTCTGATGATTCTCTCACTGAATCAGTCGCAATATCAGCACTTGTCTTCTCAGTTTCAGGCAGTACTTTTCCTAGAGGGTTGTCACACATGGTATACCATAAGTTGTCATAGCCTCGTTTGTACAAGTATTTGTGGCTTTGAAACTCAAAGTAATATTCCGAAGCAAAATTAGAAATTCCAACTAATCGTACTACCCTTTGGCATTTCTGTTTTGTGTAAGACCTTATTTGTGTGCCATTTTAGACTTTCTGTGCCCTTCAATTATGTATGCTGATTCTAATTTAAATGATAAATATTTATGCACTCAATTATATTTGTAGCTGGCAATTTGCTTCTTGTTTCATCCTTTGTAATCTGTCTCTCAGAGGTGTTTCCGTTGGGAGTTAAGAAGTTGCAATCACGTAGCAGAGCAAAAGAAAAAGCTAAGACACAACTCTCTCACTGTAAGGTCTCTTTCGGTTTTCTTGTTAGAGGCGAAGAAGAGTTCTTACTTAGAACATAGACGTCTTAGAATTGCAAGTAACAGTACGAAGACAAATGCTAGATAATGTCACACACCCTAGCTCACAGCGTATAAGGAGAGCGTCATAAATTTAAATCAACTTCTGCTGGTATTAAAATTGCTTCCGGTGGGGATGGTGAAGTTATCGTGGCCGATTTGATAAAATGTCTTTTTAAATTAACTAACTCAATGGAGCAGAGGCCTTCTTGAGAAGCTAACAGTTTCTCAGCTAGTCAAGAAATTCCCCGCATTTTATGGAAACCGGAGGTTCATTACCGGATTCACAAGAGCCCGCCACCTGTCTTTATCCTGAGCCAGCTCAATCAAAATGTCTTTTTAATTGCTAAAAACACAAACGAGCCTGCTGCAATATGGCGTCGAAGCAACACCTGCAGAAGAAAAAAAAAGACTACTCGGTATAAAATTATTATATAGGGTGTTTTGTTCGAGTCTAAATGATCAAGACGTCGTGGGTTATTATGTCTCAGAACTGTCTGGAAGAAGCAGACTAAAATTCGAAAATATTGTGTAGGAAATGAAATAACCCAGTATAAATGTAACCGGGCACCTTCCGAATACCGCGTAAAGCTTGGATCATTAACGCTACACTGTCTTGTACGGTGGTCTAGAAATTAAACGTTTTCTCACTTCAGAACACAACGAAAACACTGGCATAATCAAAAGGCAGTGAATACAAATTAATTACTTTTAACTTCACAATGACTGGGATAACCGAAGCTTAGGTTTATTGCCTGTGTATGGCGGAAATGAAAAAGACATCATGTGGCTAGAACAAACGGGTTGGGAATTTACGGCAATTTTCAGGTCTTTCAAATTTAACTAGTAACGTGCACCGTGCAGATAGCAAACTTTTCACTGTCCGTAGTATGCTAACTTAACTACAGTTTAATTTTTTTATGTAAAAATTGTTGCTGTGATTACCAAGTTTATGAGTGTATTTAATCCTTTAAAGGTAAAAATTAACTTGAATTATATTTATAGATCCAGTCCGTACCGCGCAGTAAACACACTCCATCTCAGTTATAAAAACCAGTCAGTTAATGCTGTATAGGGAAATAATCGCTGTTTGTTCTGAGATCCACACAAAACACATAAACACACTGTGTGGGCAGAACGTAGCATTTTTTGTGTTAAACCTAATGGTTTATAAAGCGATCACTGGGCTTTCATGCGTTAAGTTCTAAAACGTTTCGGGTTTGGCTGTTCTGTCACGGAGACTCGACGATCTTATAACGGTACATCAGTGTTTCTTTCTCGAGTGTTTCGCAGAATTGGTTGACTGTCGAGTGGCACAACATAGACTGAGAGCTGCTCCAAATGCCTGACGCCGGCAGCAGACATTTTATTCTCCCTCCGACCACAAATGAAATGGTTACCGCCTGTAGGGGCAAGATGGGTGTTGGAGACGAAGGGGAAGGGGTTCACCGAAGTTTCCTTTCAGCTGACAAGTAGGAATGTCGTTATATTTCGTTTTATGTCTCAAATTTCTATCAGGTTTCGTAAGCTTTGGTGTATGATGTATGAAAACCACCTGAACTCTTATCCTGTAAAAGCAAAATGAAAATGAATTTAAATTCAAGTCTGTGTACCATGTTGAAGCATGGATGCGTGAAGGAAAATTTCCACACATTCTTACTTTGACACAGTAAGTGGTAATATTCACTCTGTAACAGATTACACCTTGAATACTGGTTCCTGGTACTCAGCGGGTAGGAGGGGGTCTCCAGACCTGGTTCAAACGTTGTCACAAATAAGCCATTGTTCCTACATGGTTTGAAGTTGAAACCTTCTACTGTGAATAAAATTAAATTCACCTAATTACCTTCATAACGTGGACTAACTAACTAACTAACTAACTAACTAACTAACTAACTAACTAACTAACTAACTAACTAACTAACTAACTAACTAACTAACTCCATGGAGCAGAGGCCTTCTTGAAAAGCTAACAGTTTCTCAGCTAGTCAAGAAATTCCCTGCATTTTATGGAACCCGAAGGTTCATTACCGCATTCACAAGAGCCCGCCACCTGTCCCNTTTCAGACCGAATAATCCTACCCCCTGCTTTAATCAATTCTGCTGGATTCTGATCAATACCTGGTGATTTGTGACTTTTTAGTTTTTGAATAGCCATCTGAACGTGGACTAAGTGAAATGTTTTTAAAGGAAATATTTTCAGTAGTTAAGGTAACATGAATGAAGGCCATCTTTTCATCTGCTTGCACCTGGGGGTTCTTTTTTTGAAGGGAGGAAAAATATGATTGTATTTTGTACTTTTGTCATGAAATATTCAAGTGTCGTTGTAGGAAAGCTTTGTAGTGTTTCCAACCGGCAGACTCCATATGTTCCTGTGAAAATCTGTTGAGAAAAGAATTTCAGCCCTTGAAATATCTCAATGAGAAAAAAATAGTGTGGCAGTCTATAGCCATGAAAGGGAAACTGTGGATTCTTTTTTAATGATAGACGGGGCACACACCAGGGACATTTGTAGCCGTAAATGGGACAGACATTAGTGACATCTGTAGCCATAAACGTGACAGAGTTGTCTATAAGCTGTAAGGATAAAGTTTCCAAATCTGTCGTAATTGTTTCAGTATTTCTGGAAACTTGTATTGTTAGAACTTTGGATTAGATATTTCGTTCAGTCAGTTGCGGGATTGTGCACCTGGTGCCTGTTTGGACTAGTACTCGAGAGTTTTTCCCGATAGTGCCAAAATTACAACCAGAAAGCAAACGTACTCTAACGTTCTTAAGGAAGATGATTAGAGTGGCAGTACTTCCAACAAACACGGCAGCAGTGCTTCAGTCTCAATTTCAACTTCAAAGCGGAAATCCAAACTTTGAAGTTTCTTGCGAATTGTTACTTTTCGTGTGTGTGGTAAGTCGGTCCCTGTCACGACAGCATGGCGCCTCTTCGAATGGCGGGTAGAGGAACGGCCTCCAGATATGTAGGGTAGTTGCGATTATACTGAATAAGCAGTCGCAGACAGCCAAAATATGGTGGTCCTCCAGCGTGGGGGTTGGGCGTGGTGCTAACAGCTCCTTACCATAAAAACTTACCGTGTTATGAAATATTTTGCAAGGCCTCGGACTTGGTTTTGTGCTTTGGCACGACGTAAACAGTGTGAAAAAAGATATGAGATTTGGCACATGTGGGAAGATATTAGTAAAATGGATCTTCAATAAATTGGATGGGGAGGAATTGAATGGATTGATCTGGCTCAGGATAGGGACAGGTGGCGGGCGGTTTTGAATGGTGTAATAAACCTTCGGGTTCTATAAAATGGGGGGATTTCTTGACTAGCTGAGAAACTGTCAGCTTCACAGGAGGGACTCTGCTCCATGTATTTAGTTCGTTGCCTTTTTCATTACCGTTGAAATATTTAGTAAATATTTTGCTCTAAGATGGAAGAAAGTGTCGCTTGTTGCGTAATCGTGAAGTTCATCCTTTATGCATGTCACTTGGCATTATTAATGTAGCAATATCAAGGAAATTGGGACGCGCGGAATTTTTAGCGCGGTGGGAAGAAAACGATGACGAAATACAAGTTTTTGAAGTGAAAAGGTGGAAGTATTCGCAGGACAGCCACTTTGAAATCTGTGGAGATGGGATGGTGAAGAAGGTACGTGGTTGTATGCATGGCTGTGGAGTCGGTGCACAAAAGCTCTGACTCCGACTACGACTCCTCGATTTTTAGAACTTCCGACTCCGACTCCAACTCCTGGATCTTCAAAAGTCCGACTCCGATTTTGACTCCTTCATAAAAATGCATTAATAACGGTAAACCTATAAGACATTTCATCACCACCACGTGAATCATCAGGCTACTGTTTAGACTTATAACCTATATTTAAGTATAAGTCTAATGGTTACTGTAGCTATCAGGGCTCTGGGTTTGGAGTATCTAGTTAAGATTTTAGACTGAGGTCGGAGTCGGTACATTTTTTCGCGACTCCGACTCCACCTAAAATTCCTTCGGACTTCGGCTGCGACTCTGACTCCACAGCCCTGGTTGGATCTATCTCTAAGTAAATAGCTCGGTATTTTCCAGAGGCGGAATTTCTTAGTAGCGTAGATGAATCGTCTGTCTCCTTTATAGTGGTTTTTAATAAGGCTTTACAATCATAACCTTAAATAACGCCTCATCGTTGACGTACAAAATGACCCTTAAATTTTATACACCCATTTTTAGGTACTTTCACAAAATTGCGAAAAGCGATTATTAGCTTCGTCATGTCTGTCCGTCCGTATGCAAAAATTCGGCTTCCGCTGCTACAGTTTTCATGAAATTTGATGTTAAAGGATGTTTCGAATATTTTTTGAGAAAATTTAAATTTAATCAAAACATGACGAGAATAACGAGTACTTTACATGGAGACGTATGTACATTTATGACAATATCTCGCTCAGTTATTCTTAGAATGAGAAACGTTTGAGACAGAACTTGTAGAGAAATGGAAATACACATTTTATGTTCAATAACTTTTTTCCCGAAAATCGTGCCGTTTACGAGATAATGTGGAAAAATATGGTACAGCCGGACTGGCCACAGATGGCAATATAATACGGCGCATACGCATTGTGTGGGGCATAACTAAGGCTACAGACACACACTCAGAATGTTTAATACTTTTAGCTTTTCCATGCCAACAGTGGTTACGCGAACGCACATCAACATAACGTTTATATGTACGGGCCTCTCCTTTTACTCCTACGTTTGGTTTAACAATATAAAACGGTGCTGGTATAGTAATGTTGCTGTACAAAACAGTATCATCTAATGGAAATTCTATCACGTGATATCAATAAATACGGTTTGTGTGATAGTGAAATCCTCCTTATGATGTGCAACTGGGCCGAAACATGTGGCGGTGACAGTACGTTTTTCATTTGAAGCGTGTATTTGTGCTACGGTGGTTGTCGTAGTCAACACGCACATAGAAGAACCTGATTTTAAGCAAGAGTTTCATTCAAGACTCAACTACAGTCGCATGGAACTGGCCTTGAGTAGAATGAAGTTGCTTAAAAATATGTCAGCATTTTTTGCCATATGGAAAATCAAACGGCAACTTCATGAAACGGTATTTTTACGTTGCTTGAAACTAATTGCTTGAAACCAGTTTCATCGATTCGTGCTATGCCTTGCAGTTGAAAATTAAAAATTTATATCCTGGAAGATGATTTCTGAAATTGAAAACCGTATAAATCAGTGTTACTTGTAGAAGCGCCAACAGTGTTTTGTTGAAATATCGCTTTAAGCCCTGAAAATGTGTAGGCATATGGGGCATAATGTCAATATTAACACACAGACAATCTGTAACTATAATGTCGCTCTTCGTGTGGATATATGGGTGGATTTCAAACGTCAAACTTCAAGCACATGTCGTGCGCGAAACACAGATGGAACAATCAAGTGTTCGCAATCATAAATCACTGCAATTATGAATGTGACGTGGGAATAAACATCAAATATATATTCTGTAATGTGAGGGTTGAAGCAGAAATATATGAAGGCTGACAGTAAAGCGGCAGCAATTTTATGGCAACTCATAGACAGTCTTCCTAGCACGTGGAATATTTGGCGACGATACTGTTATAATGATGCCTGTTGTTCTGCAGAGTTAGTAGGGTAAATGAGTACTTGAAAGAAGTAAATTACAAGTTATGGGAAGAAGAGTATAAAGTCAGTAAGACGCATCGTGTACGCGTTCGTAAAATTAACACAAAAAGCCAGAAATGACTAAAACTTTTATCAAAAAGACTTTCATATGATTTTTTAGAAACTCTAAATCCATCCGTTAATACCCTCACACTTTCCGTCATTATTTCTCAGCCTCCAATCTACAGGGTAATGTAGATGAAAAATTTTTTGTGAGATGTGCGCTAGAAGCGTATGTCGTATATATAACCCATATTTTGTCGATTTATTCAGAATGACAGCTATCACAGGATATGCCGGCAGATGCATGGTTTCTGTGCCTTAAAGCTGGTGTGCTTGGTGAAAAAAATGAAACACCCTGTGAATACCATTACAGTAAATTAAGAACCAGAAATTGTGCTGAAGAGTCTATGCAAAACACATAATATTTTTAGTGCTGGCGTAATTTCGTAATTGTTGATGTCACTTTGATCCCGCGAGGCAGCAAATTTGATGCCAGAAGAAAAGCGTGTCCGGCCACAGGTCACTCACGGGGTGAGAAATTTTCGAGAAACCTGGACATATGTTGGGAAAAGGAGTGAAAATTTGAAAAGAAACAAACATGTGAAAACTCTTGTAACGGGTGTACAAGTTACTGCAAGAAGCGTGTTCTGAAATGTGTATTACATTCCTCCCTGTAGGCTATAATTCTTAGACAATGGTGCAACATGCGATATATCACTGATGTGTGTATGGTATTTGGTATCGTCACTGACTGTAAAAACACGGTGTTTCAAAAGCAGACAGCCTTCGTCTTCAGCTCAATTACAGTCTTAAGAATAAGTAACAATTTAACAGAACCAAAAACCTATAAATTCATATGTAAAGGTAAAGCAGTCCCATTACAGGCCTGGAGGCCCATTCCAGGAGGTTGAGGCTCCCAGATTTCTAGACAATGGGCACATGAAGGTGGTAAGGTTGTCAGCCATACACACGGGCCACCTTTATCCCCAAGGAAATATTTCTGGTACTCATTTCTGTTAGAGGCTGAGTCGACCCCAGGACCATAGTGCGACCGACAGGATTATGTCAACGAAAAAACCCACTTACACCATCGGGAATCGAACCGGCGACCTGCCGGCTTGTAGCGCAGTGCCTCAACCAACTGCGCCACCGCGGCCCCTTATAAATTCATATGTAAGAGACAACATGATCCAGACCTTTATATATAGCGTACACGATATTCAATCTAAAATTGTAATAAAATACGGTAATAAGTTTTTCCTATTAGAACTGAGAATCACATCACCTGGACAAGCAGTGTGCTTCTGAAACCTCGTGTTTGTATACTCAGTGACAATGGAAAATGTTCAAACACACATGAGTTATGTTTCGCGTACATTCCTCACATTCGGTGATATCCATATATTATAACACATTACTCCTTCAGAAGGTTAGTTTCTCTCTGTCGTTCCCTTCCTAATATAAGCCAGACAAAAATTTCTTTTTCTCCCTTATTATATTTTAGTCTAGAGTCTTTTTTGTAATTTGAAGCAAACCGTGTCTACAAAATGTCTTCTTACATATATTAATGCTAGGAGGCCATTTTCTTGATATAGCCTAAATGTTGCGCCCTTGTGGTAAATTGCTGTTTTATTATGCAAATACAGGCCCGCATGGAGAACGTTTCAAAGAGTTATGATGTAAATGTTATACGAACTGGAGCCAAAAGAATACTGCATGAGAGGAAAGAGACGAGCACATATACTGCTGTAGAAACGCTGAAGAAAACGTGAAGGAGGTGAAAGAAATAATGTGCTGAAATTTAATGTGTTCCATGTCCGTGCACTATATCATACAAAAACACTAATCACCAACAAATGCACAAAGAGAGTTGTATCATCAATCGTAACACACTCCTACATGTTTCGACCCTGCTGGGTCATCTTCAGGGAGAAATTTTTTGTTATCCTTACACTAAGGTTGCACTTTACAGTTGAGTGAGAATGTGCTGTTCACTGTGTACTGTGTACTGGAGGCGTAAACTCTCTGCGGTCCCGGCCTACAGGCCCGGACCGCAGAGAGTGCACGCCTCCAAAAACAACGCAGTACACAGTCAACAGCACATTCTCACTCAACTGTAAAGTGCAACCTTAGTCTAATGATAACAAAAAAGTTCTCCCTGAAGATGACCCAGCAGCGTCGAAACATGTAGGAGTGTGTTACGATTGATCATAAAACTCTCTTTGTGCATTTGTTGATGATTAGTGTTTTTGAAACTGTATTCATATTAATTGCGTCCATAATAAGCCCTAATGAAAAGTTGCGAAATTCATATATTCATGTCGCCTACAAAAGTTTAGCAAAATGTACGTAAGAAAAGAATTGCTTAATTTCTTGCAATTCCCTTTTATTATTATCTACTTATTTATATATTTATAGTTATTAAGCTAATATTTATAAGATATTGAAGTCTATTTAATAACTGGCAAAAATTAAATATTTTCATTAACAACAAGACTATTCGGCCCCAATAATTGTATGAAATATTATTATTAATATTATTATTTATTGATACTAATTTCTTCTGAAAGAAAATATCATGAAGTCCGTTTTTAAGTCTCATTCAAAGAACACATCCTGACAAAGCCTGTACTTCAGCTAAGTACACAGGTACTTAAAAGCGGCTTTCTCCTTCCGTTTATACCCTCAGTGAAGTCACTGCAACTAAATCCCGATTTACCCTATTGTTGCTGAGTGCTGCTGAAGTCCGGTGCTTGGGGTATAATGTCTTAACATCGTAATTTGTTTAATGGCTTCCCTTCTTCTTTTTATTCCAACTGTCATCTCTCTGTTTCTCATCTCCACCTTCTTCCTGTTCTTGTACTTTTCACCATGGCTTCAATTTATTCTTCGAAACGCAATTCCGTGTTTTGTTAGGGGGAACAAAGGGTTTCAGCAGAATGTGAACTGCGGAACAGATTTCGTGAACGTGCTGAAGATGGCGAGTGATTCTAAGAGACAATACACTGTAAAAGTGTCCTAACAGAAGTTTCAGGTTATTTTATCCTATTGATGTGTTTTCTGACGAAAGATATTTGGTTTTTGTGCTGCTGTTGTCTCAAGCAGGACAAATTCTTAGCGGCAGTAGTGTTATTGCACTCTGGTGGGGTGAGAAATTCGTACAGTACTTTCACTCTTGCTTATATTTCTCTCTTCCGCACTTCAACATGCTTTCTCCACAAAGTAAAAAGGAAAGCCTATTTGGAAATCTCACCCATCTTTCCGTCCGTCCTTCTGTCGATGACCTCGTATCAGCGACTGGATATTTTGTCGGAGTTTAATAAACGTCGGTACAGTAGCGCTCTGCACAATTTATCGAGCAAGACTGAGTTCCTTGGTAATTGATTCAGTGACAGTTACACTTTGTTTAGGGGCGTAAATGAATTCTTACACGCACTCTTCGCATTTTTAACTAATTTAGCACAATTCGACACAGATGATCTCTACGTAACGTCGTTGCCTAGCCGTGAGTTTCGTCAAAATTCGTGCAGTCAAGGTCCTACTTCTTTTAGGAGTGTCGGTGAAATTTTGTAAAATTTTTCCCGTCTTGTTTGAATAAATCCTGTAAAGATGTACAACTAACTACTACCTAACTAACTAACTAACTGACTGACTGACTGACTGACTGACTGACTCCATGGAGCAGAGGCCTTCTTGAGAAGCTAACAGTTTCTCAGCTAGTCAAGAAATTCCCCGCGTTTTATGGAACCCGGAGGTTCATTACCGCATTCACAAGAGACCCCCACCTGTCCCTATCCTGAGCCAGCTCAATCCAGTCCATGCCCCATTCCACTTCTTGAAGATCCATTTCAATATTATCCTCCCATCTACGCCTGGGTCTCCCAAGTGGTCGCCTTCCTTCAGGTCTCCCCACCAAAATCCTGTATACACCTCGCTTTTCCCCCATACGTGCTATATGCCCTGCCCATCTCATTCTTCTCGATTTGATTACCCGAATAATATTTGGTGATGAGTACAGGTCATTAAATTCCTCGTTATGTATGCAAAATATATTGAGTTGCTGTAAGATTTGTAAACATCGACTCAGTGTAAGGCAGGGTTGACTTAAGGGCATAAATAAATATCTAGACGTGTCATTACATTATGCTCCAGTCTGTATGATAGTGCTTATAAACGATCTGCAAACATACCGTTGAGCGTCTGAGAGTTTAATAATAATCGGCCCAACAAAGGCTGCACTTCTCTTATCGGTGTAAATGAAACTGCATTTAAGCATATGTCACGAAACTGTGTGACATCTCAAACGTAAAAAACGCCTTGTTAAAATCTGTTTACACTTTAAGTCTACAAGCAAATTTTATGTACTTGCGTTCAGAGACACGTTAAGATGGGCAATGGAGGGAGAACGTTTACGTCTGGCGTTAGACACAGATGTGAGGCAAATTTAATGTGTTCCATGGCCGTGCATTATATTATACAAAAAACATTAATCACCAACAAATGCACAAAGAGTTTCTTCATCAACTGTAACACACTCGTACATGTTTCGACCCTGCTGAGTCATCTTCAGGAAGAAACTTTCTGTTGTCTTTACACTAGGTTGCACTGTACAGTTGAGCGAGAATATCAACTCTATAGTGTAACCTAGTGTAACGACAACGGAAAATTTCTCCCTGAAGATGACCCAGCAGGGTCGAAACATGTAGGAGTGTGTTACAATTGATGAAAAAACTCTTTGTGCATTTGTTGGTGATTAATGTTTTTTGTACAGATGTGAGGCCTTTTATCAAGGGCGCTGGGGTTCCTTTTGTCAATTTCATCGAAATCTCCGCGTCGTCCTCCTTAGTTCTCTTCATTATTTACTCTGTCTTTGCTCCTTTCTTCCACTCAATTAGGACAAGATGACGGCTTGATTAACCTCTCACTCAGTCTTTGACCCCACCACATTGAACCTGTTAACGTACGAGCTTGGGTTAGTACGGGAATTTAAACCGCTTTTGCATTACCGACTGTAGGAGCGAATCTTGTGTTAGGCAGCCCGTTTACCTAATGTGGATTGCGGGTTTGCCTGCGTTGCAGTGTAAGGTTTTAACCTACTAATAAGGACGCAGTAGCCTGTGCAGGGGAACAATAAGCCACGTGAATTCTGATGTGTTACGAAGTATTTTGTTATATCAGAAAAGTTTTTTTTGTGTTGATAAAAATTTTTCTGTCACTCTACACAGTGTCTGTTTATTTCTGGGCTGGTGCAGACTTCTGTTTCTCTTAGATTCCTCTGGTATGATGCTGCTGTTAGTTTATTGAGCGAAAACATTTGATACCTTGTTAAGCCGCTTTTCCACAACTGGTATATTTGACAAAGACTGGCCGCTTGTGGATGCTTTCTACGTCGTTGGAACAGCGCACTTATAAATATTGGCCAGTTGTTTGTTACCCACAGATTGTCTCTAAATGTGACACAAGTAAAAGAATCACATTTGTTTGTTTACTTAGCGGGCCGAATTTTTTGCTGTAGCAGAAATATTTGTCAAATGAACCAGTCATGGGAACAGAATAACAATTCACTTTCCTTGTTGTACAGTGCACAGTTATTTGCGCATACGTTAAATACGCTGGTCGCGGGCACTCCGCCTTATATGTAAGCAAGAGGCAAGGCAAGTAGGATGAGATGGGTAGAACATGCAGCAGGCATGATGAGGTGGAGAAATCGGAACAGAGTATTAATTTGAAAATCTGAATGGACGAGTCAGTGGAAATAGAATAGTGGAATATGATGTGAAGGCTATTGAAATGTCCGTAGGCTATTTATTTTGAGGGGCAACATTCGAAGTTATTGAGACCGACACCTTGTATATAAAGAAGACGCCGTAGTGTATATTAACCCTTTAAAAACGAAGCGTATCTGTTTTATGCAAGAACTCAGCGCGTACTGCGCTATAAACACTCTCCACTTCGGTTATAAAAACCAGTCTGTTCATGTTTTATAAGGCAAAAGTTGCTGTTTGTTCTGAGATCCGTACAAAACACATAAACGCAATGTGGGCACGATATAGAATTTTTTAATGTTAAACTTGGTGATATGTAAACTTACCGCTAGGCTTTAAAAGGTTAATGCTAATAAATTATGCGTTGTGTTAGATTGTGCAGCTGCTTGCAATATTAAATTGGGGCATGTTGAGTCTCACTTATTAATCAGGGATTAATATAAAATTGATTTAATTAAATCAAAGACTTTCGATGTAAATTAAAATTATTAGGCTGTTTCGAAGGGAACTAATTTTTAGAGCAGCACGTGGCCCAAAATCGGACAATAATATCCTGCACAAAATTGAACTGCGCTTTTACACGTGGAGAAATCCAGTAGATCAGTCACGTGGGCTGTAGGAAGTAATAAATCATGTCCCATCACTTTCAGCAGCTGGAAGAATGAGACTAGATATTGGTGAAACGTATAATGGTTTTGTGTAAAAGGATGCGGAATGTGCTGTTGTGGTAGTAGGTGGAAGCGTGTAAGGAACTGGGTACTCCATATAGATCGTTCCGTGAAGGCCAGTAAAGAAAGGGAAAAAAGAAACGTGTAATTCGAACGGAGGTTTAGTCCGGACCCTCTGCTGTCTCTTCTTCTCTTTGTGCTGTCCATCTCGTCCGAGTGTCGGTAAACAGGCATTCATGGGTACTGATTCTAGTCAAATCCATTGGTGCAGTTGTTGGTTCAGGCAGCTGAGGAGGAAACTCTTGGAAACATAAAATCAATTTGGAAATTAACACTTTAAAGACGAAGCGTGTCTGTTTTATATAAGGACTCAGTGCATACCGCGCTGTAAACCCTCTCAACTTCGGTTATAAAAACCAGTCTCTTAATGTTTTATAAGGCAAAAGTTGCTGTTTGTTCTGAGATCCGTATAAAACACATAAACGCAATGTGGGCACCACGTAGAATTTTTTAATGTTAAACCTGGTGGTACGTAAAATTACCGCTAGGCTTTAAAAGGTTAAATTACAATTCGTTGACATTCTGTCGTGAATTTAACTTTAGTGTCCATGAAGACGCCTGATTGTGTAAAAAGTATAGAATACTACAAATACAGCCCTTCTAAAAATCGGGAAATTTGCGAACACAAACTTTCAAAACCTTGCTTGGAGCATTAATCGTACATCCAGTAAACAGGAACGTGAGAGTAAACGCGACGGTGGAAATAAACAGGAAAATGGCAGTAAACAGGAAGATGGAAACAAAAAGGAAGATGACAGGGAACAGGGATATGAAAGAAAAGAGGACAAGGGAACTAAATGGGAAGGTGAGAGTAAAAAAGGAATAGGATAGTAGACGGGAAGATGACGGAACAGGAATATGAGAGCAAACAGGAAGATGACAGTAAAGAGGAATATGATAGTAAAGAGAACGGTAACAGAAAACAGGAATGTGAGAGTAAACAAGACTATGGGAGTAAACAGGAAGGTGATAGGAAAGAGGAATATGATAGTAAAGAGGACGATGACAGAAAACAGGAATGTGAGAGTAAACAAGACGATGGGAGTAAACAGGAAGGTGACAGGAAAGAGGAATGTGAGATATTGTGTCTGCGATTTTACGCAGCGTAGTGTGGTAAGGTGTTAACTGCCGTTTCGTGAAAACTTGTATGTCCCCTCTTCGAGGAGCAATTAGCCCAAGAAGAAATTCTTCCTTGACTGCTTAACCCTTGCATATAAGACCGAAAGGCTGAACAAAGTACCATTCTGCGTAACATGACAAAAGAGCGCAGATGTCAGTTACACCGCGGCAGAACTCTGAAATCGCGCAGGAATGTGACAGTAAAGAGGGGGATCGAAGTAAACACAAAGATGACAGCGGACAGGACAATGGCAATAATGAACTACTAGATGACAACGACACTAATCACCAACAAATGCACAAAGAGAGTTTTATCATCAATCGTAACACACTCCCACATATTTCGACCCTGCTGGTTCGTCTTCAGGGAGAAATTTTTTGTTATCCTTACACTAAGGTTACACTTTATAGTTGAGCGAGAATGTGCTGTTGACTGTGTACTGCGTTGTTTTTGGAGGCGTGAACTCTCTGCGGTCCAGGCCTGTAGGCCGGGACCGCAGAGAGTTTACGCCTCCAGTACACAGTACACAGTGAACAGCACATTCTCACTCAAATGTAAAGTGCAACCTTAGTGTAAGGATAACAAAAATTTCTCCCTGAAGATGACCCAGCAGGGTCGAAACATGTAGCTGTGTGTTACGATTGATGATAAAACTCTCTTTGTGCCTTTGTTGGTTATTAGTGTTTTTGTATAATATAGTGCACGGCCGTGGAACACATTGAGCTATATGACAGCAAACAGGACGACACGAAATTTACATGTAGCTGAAGTACATATAAGACACATTAAGCCAGGTGTGCGTCTCATGGTCAGAAGAGACAACGAAGATGACACGAAGAAATGCGTCGTAAAGCTGACGCTGATGTCACTAGAGTGAGAATATTTGAAGGTATGAAGTCTGTTATTTGTGGAAAGTTGAACTGCATTGCTTAGAGCGTTACAGGGCACAAAGGGAATTCCATGTCAAGAGGTTCTCCAGTTCCAGCGTAGCCAACCCTCAATCTTTAGAGTTTCGAATGAATTATACGAAGCAATTTATCTTCTACGAGTAAAGGCACACACAGCTGAAACACTGGCGGGGCGAATTAGAACTCGCCTTTCGTTGTGCAGTTACAGATAATTTTTTACCTAATTCACTGAACAGTAAATCCTCTTCCTCCAAACAAGAAAGACAAACAAAGAACAGCCCCGTGGAGGAAAGGGGTGAAAAGGTAATTTATTTTACTGGAACAGTTATCTCTTTGTTCTCGGCCTTTTCTATTTCTGTTCATAACCCTGGGAAAACCTTTCCCCCTTTTATGAAGTCGTAATTGGAAGATAATTCTTATTAAGCCTATAAAATTCTGTAATGTACGAAATGCCTGCAGTAAAACTACAAAATATTATTTATTTATAGATGTGGGAAAGAATTTAACAATTTTTGGTAAGTATTATTTTTATAGAAGGTGAAAAAATATGACAGAAGCACAAAAATTAAATTTTATTTTTTGTTTGATGGAGGCAGTTAACGAAACTTCTGAGATATTCGTATAGAATTCTTTACATGGATGGAATGCAAGAACGAGTTCTGTACGAAACTGTATATGACAGCAGTGTTAACTCGAAATTGCGTAGGGAAAATTTAACGCAACCTGTACTTTACCAGCGACAGTTGCTACTAGACGGGATGCATGGACGTATCTGATAGGCGTCAGATGTCTCTTGCAGAGTGTTTCATATTTAACCTTTCAAAGCCTAGCGGTAACTTTATGTATCACCAGGTGTAACATTAAAAAATTCAACAAGGCGCTGACACTGCATTTATGTGTTGTGCGTGAATCTCAGAACAAACAGTAACTTTTCGTTATACAACAGTAACAGATTGGTTTCTATAACTGCGGTGGAGAGTGTTTACAGCGCGGTACGCACTGGGTCCTTATATAAAACAGATACGCTTCGTCTTTAAAGGGTTAAAGGCTAATGCTAGTTATTTTAGTAGAACAAACCTAGGAAAACAGAAACATATTGCTACAAGCTTTCAGACTTTCACAGAAGTTGTTGCTTATGGGTTTCTACAATATTTAGGATCCACAGGCACCTAATTACGTCCCTGAGAAAGGAGGCAGCACGTTCTTTCGAAACGTCACAACAAACACACTATACTACAGGTTGTTTAAATGTAGTGCCTTCATCTTCAAGGTTTGAAAGTTGCTAGAAAAAAGTACGAAACACTCAAGGCAGATACATACATACATACATACATACATACATACATACATACATACATACATACACACACATACATACATACATACATACACACATACATGCATGCATACATACATACATACATACATACATACACACACACATACACACATACATGCATGCATACATACATACATACATACATACATACATACATACACACACACATACACACATACATACATACATACATACACACACACACATACATACATACATACATACATACATACATACACACACATACATACATACATACACACATACACACACATACATACATACATACACACACATACATACATACA
>BLKM01003048.1:1444840-1471436 GCA_013340265.1 Coptotermes formosanus
ACATACATACATACATACACACACATACATACATACACACATACATACATACATACATACATACATACATACACACACACACACATACATACATACATACATACATACATACATACATACATACATACACACACATACATACATACATACACACACACACACACACATACATACATACATACATACGTACATATATATATATATGTCTGGTGTTTCGGTGCTGAAACGTGGCGAAGTCCTTCACGATTTTGGTGTTCATTCCTTCGTGTACGTGAAATTAAATTCAAGTTTCCTGAAAGAGTAATTTTTAAGCCATTCTCTTTGACAGACATCTGTTCTAATGCTGACAGGCTGTGCTGATTCAAGGAGTGCTTAACGCGTTTTTACCATACGTAAATGCTTTTCTACTACGTCACCCTGACGTTTCTTGTTGCAGTCCAAGGTACAAAATGGACTGCGCCGTGGTTCAGGCCGTTAGCTGTCAGAATCTCAACGCGGACGCCTGGGTTCACTCTCAGGCCAGTCCATGTAGGAACTGTGATGAAAAAATTTGAAATGGGACAATTTTTTCTCCAAGTAATTCAACTTTTCCCTGTCAGTGTCATTTCAGGGATGCTCCATACTCACTGATTCATCCATCACCGACGCTGTGTATTATATAACTCATAGCATCTTCAAATAATAACACTTTAAAAACACATGCATTCTCTGATACATAAAAGGGATCACTGGGAGGTAATTCAAGTCATCTGGCACATGACTGCTTAACCTTGAACATAAAGACGCTAAAAGCCTTCGAATGTCATATCCCAGAAGATATCACTGATGTATATTTGGAGTTATTGCATCGTCACTGATTGCACGAAGTTTGGAAAGAATTCCAGTTACACGCCAGTGATATCTGGCATGTTCCACCATATTCTAAGGATTGTGTTGTACATCCCAGAAGAGCTGATCCATAAACAGAACTGCTGTAGAACGTCTTGTCGCAAAGAAAATGATGTCGGTAAGCAAGTTGGCAGAAAAATGGCTGAGTGACTGCCTGCTGTGGGTTGTATAGGCAACAGTATTTGATTTGAATACAGTGGCAGTTTGTAAGCCCTTATCGCATGCATAATGCCCTTGTACAGGGGACAGTTTTTGTTAGAATTATGTCCAAATTATACATACATGTCAAGTGATAAAGAACAAATCCGTATGTAGATCAGTGGCTGACGTAATTGTAACGACGTACAATAATAATAATAATAATAATAATAATATGAAACATAATAAAAAGCATATTAGCCAATTTTACAGTGTTTTTCTTCAAATTACATATTACCAGCGATAATTTTAACGGATTTAGTCTTAATATTTACATTTCACAGTACTTTTTTATCTGCGTTTGAAGCACATTTCTTGTAACGAGCACTGAATAATGATTCGCAATAATAAGGGTTTCTTTCGTGTCGCAAGACGCCGCGTATATTTAGGTTATGACCTTACATATTGCCGATCCCAGTGGCCGCGCGGTCTAAGTCGTAGGTCTGCGGCCGAGCGCTTGCTGGTGCATTCTGTCTGTGTCATAGGTTATTGGATTTTTTAACAATTACCAATAGGCCGTCCTACTTACACTCAGTTGCATTAATATAGCCTGATCTTACAGCTTTAAAACTTGGGTTTGAAGGTTTGAAATGACAATTTGTTTAAGGAAAATAAATTTTTGTCTGAGAAACCGACATTATAGGAAATATCCAATGAAAAATGTACAGAATTTTAAACTGAAGTGAAGGAATGCACTGAAGTAATTTGTCACAACAGGAAAACGAAGTCAGGCTGTAATGTGCTCAATATTGTGTGTCAATAACTCATTTAACAATATGTTTTTCTTAATCCACGGGTGAGTTCAGGTGCTGTTGGACACTTTTCGTTCAAAATTTCAGTGCAACTAACATTTCTATACGCTTAGGTCTCACATAGGTCAATCTCGTGAAAGCAACTTGTCGTGTGAGAGAACACTTGACAGATGTAATATCCAGTGCAGTCTTAACTTTCCTCATATTTATGAGAAAAATTGATTTATGCAATTCAAGTTTTACTGGTTGCTCATAGGATAAAACCAAATGTGAAATTGTACCCACTGGGTGCTGTTACATGTAGGCGACAGCCGAGCAGTGTTTCGGTTATATCTCTAGCAGGGAAGGCAATTATTACGTTTAGGCAGTCCGATAATTTTATGGAGATTTTAAATGTATGAGTGTATACTTACAGGAAAAATTTTCACCTAAAATAAACGTACAGTTCACTTAAATTGTTTATGTTTAACACTGTATTTTATTAGGTACAGTCCATCAAACAAACATTACAATGTACAAACTCTTACGTAAATTATTTATTTATTAACATATTATTTATGTATTACATGTTTCGGTGTGACGGACCGATCATAGATGAACAGATGTTAAATAAACTGAAAAATACGCGTATAAAAAGATTCTTGCTTTTACATTGTCCAGGTTCCGTCACTTACACAGTAACACCAATTAGACAGCATTTATCGAATACTGAAGTTCATAATACAAGCTGCCTTAGTCTGTATTGGTAGTGAAAATGTATTCATTATAAATTAAAATAAAGACTTTTAACTTTAAAAGAGCCGGTTAGCTCAGTCGGTACAGTGACTACGCTGCGAGATTAACAACGCGGAATCATGTTTTGATTTCCAGCAGAAGTGAGGGATTCTTCCCTTGAAGACACCCCCACTGGCTTCAAGACCCACCCACCCAGCCTCCATTCATTCATTTTTTGGAGGAAGGGGGCGCTTTCCCCTTTAACAAACAGCTGGTGCGTTAAGCTGACTACTCCCCTCCTTCTAATTCCGAGGTTTAAAGTGAGTGGAGCTACACCTCCACATCTCTATATCCCTTATGGGCGTGATGAAGGAAATTTTTAAATTGACCATTTGCTTTAGCCGATCGCAGTGACCGCGGTCTCTAAGGCGTAGGTCTGCGTCCGGACGCTTGCTGGGATCGTGGGTTCGAATCCCACCGGGGGCATGTTTGTTTGTCTCTTGTACAGTGTTTGTGTTGTCAGGTAGAGGTCTCTGCGACCGGTCGATCCCTCGTCCAGGGGAGTCCTACCGACTGTGGTGTGTGTCTGAGTGTGATCAAGTGAAAATAAACAACCTCGACACCTGCTGTGAACAGGTAGAAGAGGGAAGGTCTGCGAAACGAAACCCTTTGCTCTAAGTTAGCAACGGTTTGTTTGATGTGACAGTTACTTAGCAGTTACTGGAGTAATTGGTTACTTTATAGTCCGTGAAGTTTCTACTGTTGACAAGAAAGTTGATATAGTTCTCTTTTCACGGCTTAACCCAACACTCCTTTGGGGCCTGCCTAACTCTCTAGCAATGGGCTTAATTTTCTGTAGGGTCTTAGATATGGAGGGCTGAAGGCGCTGACGTGCGTAGCTTTAGGAACGTGAAGACCTAGCATTCATTCTAGGAATACGGTCTCACACAGTGGAAGAAAATTAAGTTAAAAATAACAGAAAAATGGCGAAAACTACGTGTTATTGCACGTAAGACGATTATTACCGCTACCTAGGTGATCATTCTGCATTTTTCCTTTGAGCCTTTATTTTTGTATGCCCAGTGTAGCTTCCCAAATTTCAAAGACAGTGTTGATCCAAATACCGTGTCCAATACACCCCAGTCGTTTACGTTGGACAATAAAGCATAGAGCATTTAAAGTATTTTGTTACTTGTATTATTTCCCTTTTAATTTTCCGGAGGTATAAAGTACAGTCGTGTGTCGTTAGTTAAACTTTTAAAGCCTAGCGGTAACTTTACGTACCACCAGGTTTAACATTAAAAAATTCTACGTGGTGCCCACATTGCGTTTATGTGTTTTGTACGGATCTCAGTACAAACAGCAACTTTTGCCTTATGAAACATTAAGAGACTGGTTTTTATAGCCGAAGTGGAGTGTTTACAGCGCGGTACGCACTGAGTCCTTATATAAAACAGATATGCTTCGTCTTTAAAGGTTTATACAGAAACATAGTTCCTCTGAAAGGTGTACGAGATGGAAGGGAATTTGTAATTCAAATATGCAACAAATGGAAATAAGTAACTCTGAGAGAAATATATTTCATAAAATTCTTCATTATTAAGATCCTGAGATTAACTGTAAGTCTGGAACCCGAAACTCCAATGGGGGGATGTTATTAGACCGGTAACTTGCATTACGTGTTTGTTACCTTTCGATCGACTGCCCATTTCTTTACTCCTAAAATCAGGTTACGTGGTTCAAATATTCTTTGAAACCCGGTGGCGCAGTCTGCAAGTTATATAGGAAATTCCAGTTTCCAAAGTTTGTTTTAAAAGTGCCTGATATTACATGGTTATAAAAGGTACACGTAATGTTAGAGGTGGGTTCTATCGAGAGGGGTTGGATGTGAAAATTTCGTGCTAAACTACGAAGACTTTTTAACACGAATGCTTCTCACAGACGAAGAATTGTTACGTGTTAATGACTGTGTTAATCGCCGCAGTTCTCTATGAACTGGCGAGAAGGGGTTCTTCAGTACCGTCATGAGCAGTTACGTGACATTACGCGATGAACGTGTTGCGTGATTTTGTGTACAGTAATACACTAAACTCCATGGAACAGAGGCCTTCTTGAGAAGCTAACAGTTTTTCAGCTAGTCAAGAAATTCCCCGCATTTTATGGAACCCGGAAGTTCATTACCGCATTCACAAGAGCCCGCCACCTGTCCCAATACTGAGCCAGCTCAATCCAGTCCATGGCCGCATCCCACGTCCTGAATATCCATTTTAATATTATCCTCCCATCTGCGCCTGGGTCTCCCAAATGGTCGCCTTCCCTCAGGTCTCCCCACCAAAATCCTGTATACATCCCTCTTTTCCCCATACGTGCTACATGCCCCGCCCAACTCACTCTTCTCGATTTGATTACAGTAAAACACTATTACGGTAAAAATGAAGGAATCCCAACATGTGAATATTGTTTTTTTTAACAAAAGGCATTTAAAAGGAAAAATAATTTCAGTTGCTTTTCAACAGAACACGGCGCCACTCCCGACCCTTTTTAAATCGTGTGAGTTCTTAATACTCTTATTTATTAGAAGAAATAGTTAATTAACGTGACCTAGAAGAAATCCAGGTTCCACAGCACTGGATATTGGCATGTGGGGATATGTGAAGCTCAGTATCTATGCTGAAAATGTCTATGATTTACTTCGCCTGGGAGACCGAATTTATGTTCTGGATACGGTTGATCGTACGCGGTATTAAACAGAACACCGCCTGGATGTCTGCACATCTGCAGAGTGCTCTAGCCGGAACTTAATTAGGAGCTGGGAAGCTTTGGACATTTCTCCCTGTAATATAAAGTATTTTGTTTTCCACGTTTTACGACATATTGCATCTTGAATATAGGGACTTCGTCGATGAACCTCTACATGAATTACCCGTCCAACAGTGGTTCCCAACCTGAGGTCGCAACCAAAATCAGGGTCGCGAGAGAGTTTTGTGGAGAACTCGATAAATATGAGGGGGGGGGGGGGAATCAAAATTTTTGTCTAAATTCAAACAGAATGACCAAGAAAATATAATTATTGAATCTGTGTTTATTAGTTTTAAACATTTAATAATCAATTTTAATTAATGTTAAACATTAATATGTCACAAAACGTTTTGGGTTCGACAAGTAACATTAAAAATTTAATATTTTTTAAATAAGTGACAGTGTTGTGCAGTGTTCAAGAAACGGCATTAGTATTAGTTCGTTTAGAGTGAATATCCATGACAATTGACGTTTCTATGGTAGAGTCGCGGGTCACATACCATTTGCTAGTTTAGGGTCACACACGTAAAATTGTGGGAACTGCTGCCCTACAGTTTACTGCAGAGGCATCAGCCTTGCTACAAAATAGACAACTGTCGAAAGACCCAACAGTTTCGTTCATAGTGTGTGTATATCCGGGTACTTCCTTTCAGTACAGTTAAGCGCATTCAAAACAAAGCATATCGTTTTCCTTTGCCTCTAAGCTCTTGTCGGCCTGGTCGGTTTACAAAACCTACCATTTCACTTCACACTAACAGGCACTCCGCTTCACCAGCATACGACAAAACAACTACAATGAAGCGGCCTGCCTGCAGGATGGCGCCAGCTTTACTTCTAGCGAGTAAAGCGATGATAATGTAACAGTAACGTGTTAGTGGTGCGCAGAATGTAAAAGGGAAATGCAAAACATATACTGCACTCAGGGCTCTGTTACAGAGGACAAGTGTGACAAAACACACTTCCTATGATGAAAATGGTGTAAGGAGAAGTTTCGAAGTCTTTTATTGCACGTCGAGTACAAGCGGCTGTGTTTGCAAAGTCACTACAGTAACTCATGTTACTCTTTACTTACAGATGGTGCTAGTTGTGACGAGTGACTTGTGACACGCTGACAGACATAGCAGGTAAGAAAATATTTTGGTTTTATTAGATTTTAATGTTTGTTAGGTCTGTATTAGACCGTTAGTAACACTCTTTTATTTGTACGTTTATTCGCACGTGCAGTGTCGGCCTGTTTTTCGTATTAATACAAAATTTCTAATTGTTCGGAAACAACATTGTCATAGGCATATGAGCAATTGGCAAGGGAAAATTTGAATTCTTGCTCGCATTTTTAGAATCTGTTGTTCTCCGTGATTGGAATACACCCATCATGTTTGTATCGTGTACGGGAAGTGTTTTGAGGCGCATATGCATGTGAGAATGCAACGTGATTGCTGTAAGGGATTATAGCTGTGTTAACCCTTTAAAGACGGAGCGTGTCTGTTTTATATAAGGACTCAGTGCGTACCGCGCTGTAAACACTCTCCACTTCGGTTATAAAAACCAGTCTCTTAATATTTTATAAGGCAAAAGTTGCTGTTTGTTCTGAGATCCGTACAAAACACATAAACGCAATGTGGGCACCACGTAGAATTTTTTGATGTTAAACCTGGCCGTACGTAAAGTTACCGCTAGACTTTAAAAGGTTAAATACACCAGTTTTCTTCCTGTGTCTGATTAATAACAAAAACTGAGGCTCGGTTTTCAATTTTTAAATAACCGATTGAAGAGTATTTAAATAACGTTTATCCTAAATACATACATTCTCGTATTTTTGGTTTAGGCATATATATATATATATATATATATATGTATATATATACTGTTGCACATTTAGTCATTACAAAAACGGGTAGCGTAATGAGGCACAATCAGGGATGAAACGCAGTCTGGAGGAAAGATTTTAACTTTAAATTTTGGCAAATATTTGTGTGTGTGGATTTTAATTTCAGTGTGTTATTACTTACTGATGTGCGTATTAATTTAATAGCTAGATATACGTATATCAAGACAGTTGGCATAACTACTGTTACTTAAATTTTTGTCTTTAAAATGCTCAGCTATGAAAATAATAAAGTCGTCAAGAAATGGCGGTAGTGTTTAGCGATGTTGTAGTTGTTCAACAAATATTATTACAAAGACACTGCAATGTCTACAAGTGCCATGGTGCTTCCGATGTTGTGCATTTATTTACAACAGATTTTCATCAAAATCTGCCTCATTATGGAGATAAGAATTTAAAATTTCTATTTCTTTTTAATTTAAGTGTGACATTTGCGGGTGAAGCTGAAGGCGCATGATTTATAAATGTACATCTTATTTAATGTGTTCCGTGTCCATGCACTATATTATACAAAAACACTAATCACCAACTGCCCGGCAATGCAAGCCGGGACCGCAGAGAGTTCACGCCTCCAAAAGCAACGCAGTACACATTCAACAGCACATTCTCACTCAACTGTAAAGTTCAACCTTAGTGTAACGGTAACAAAAAGTTCTCTCTGAAGATAACCCAGCAGGGTCGAAACATGTAGGAGTGTGTTACAATTGATGATAAAACTCTCTTTGTGCGTTTGTTGGTGATTAGTGTTTTTGTACATCTTATTTATTTTCTTGTAATGTAAGGTATAGTCACGTGTTTCACAGGTCGGGCAGAGGCGTAGCATGCATAGGGGGACTGAGGAGTTACGCATCATTTGTAGGGTTATATTTTGAATTTATTATACGCCAAAAAAGAAGGGCAAGAAAATTTCGGTCGAAGTACAACGGGGCTGTTGCCTTTTATGTAAACTGTATTTTCATCTGCTCACATTTCTTAACGATCGAAGTACTGTGTCACGCTCTAAACGCGGAATGCAAGTTTCACAACCACTAAAGCGTGTAAGTGTCTTCGCCTTGCAACAACCGGTTGATACTTTCAGCAAACAGAGAAAGCGGAGGCCCGGGTTTGTCCATGTGGGATTTGTGGTGGAAAAAGTGGCACTGGGACATGTTTTTCTCTGCGTACTTAGATTTTTCCCTGTCAGTATCATTCCACGGGTTCTCCATTACTTGGAAAATGGAAGGAACTAATCATTATCTTTGTCTTCATCTTCATCACAGGGTTGCACAATAAGCCTCAAGTCTGCGGTGCGTCCGTAACGTCTGCTGCGGGGCCCTTCTCCGAGAAAAAACAACAAAAAACGATAAGAAAAATTAAACAAAATGTTATTGTGGTTGTAACTAATTTAAATACCGTTGATACACACCCGCAAAGTAGAATCGAGACAGATGAATTGCAGAAGATATTTAACGCCTTTAAATTTTAATACGTGACAGCAGTGACGGGCCGCGGCTCAGGCTGTTAGTAGCCCGCCTTTCACAGCAGGAGGCCGGGTTCAATCCCAGGCTACTCTAGCTGGGATTTACGGTAGACAGAGTGGCACTGGAACAGGATTTGCTTCGACTACTTTATTTTCCCACTTCAGTAACATTCCACCGATACTGACTCATTCACTCATCTACCACCGACCCTCTAGGTCACTGACAGCGTCTTTAAGTAAACATCTTTAAATAATATACGACAGTGCAATTGATGTCAGTCCGAAAATATACGTAAATTATAAAATAAAGTACATTTCTTTCGTGATACTAAATTCTTTGGCCGCAGCTCTCCTCCCTCGTCTGGCTTTACGCCGTGTTTCATTGATACTAACAACAGACGAGATTTGTGCTCTTCTGGAATATCACGCAGTGTAGAGTGGTAATTTTTACCGACGTTTCGGGATAACATACCGGTCCCGCCTTCAAGGTTCAAGAAGTCGAAGAAGAAAGGCTTTCTTCTTCGACTTCTTGGCCTTTGAAAATGGTACCGGTATGTTGTCCCGAAACGTCGGTACATAATTACTACTCCACGCTGCGTAACATCTCGGAAGAGCGCACATCTCCTCTACATAGCTGAGAAAGCCTGTAATCACGGACAATAACGACAGTTAGTTCTGTAGTCTTTTGTAAGTAAAGCGCGGAACACGCAAGTCTGCAGTCTCTCGTGTTCATAGCAACAGTACATCGTAGCTTGTCTACAAAAGTCGTCCGTAGGAGGCTTATACCCGTAAGTACATCGCAGTCATCGCCAGAACAGCAATGAGTAAGTGAATAGACGTCTGCGACGAAGACGGCGGAAGCCGGTACTGATTTGCAGTGTTGGTGCTGTTGCTGCTATTGTGGTGCTGCGAGCGACGTTTCGCTTTTGTCCTTCTGTCCGAATATACGGCGGTGCTTTGGTTGCTGGGTACAGATATGTTACAGTACATCTCGTCACAGCATGACACGCAAACCTGTAAAACACGTAAGGCAGCATTAACTGTTATCATGATGGCCCACTTCAGAGGGAGGAAGTAAGAGGAGACTGGAGAAGACTGCATTGTGAGGAACTTTATTCGGGTGATGGGAGCAAGGAGAATGAGGTAGGAGGGACATGTGTCACGTGCAGAGGAGAAGAGAAAAGCATACAGAGTTTTGATGGGGAATCGTGAAAGAAAGAGGCCACTTGGAAGGGCTGAGAATAGATTGGATGATAATATTAAAAAGGGTATTAAATAAATAGGAAGGGAGGCGTGGATTCTGCTTATTTAGCTGAGGACAGGGAAAATTAGCAGAGCGTAGTGAATGTGGTGACGAATCATCTCATTCAATAAAATTCGGGCATCTGCAGTAGTCGAGGTACTATTCAGTTCTAAAGGACTTCAACCTATGGTGATAATTATTTAGTCCCCTTCGTAGGTTTTAATGGTTGTTAGGTCCAAGTATTCTCCTGAGCGCCAAATTCTTAAAACACCTTACAGTTGTGTTCTTCAATGTGTGGTGAAGATGACAAAAACTGTCATTATTCAACCTCTCAAGAAAATTACACGTTCATATGAAATATGTATAACTGTGCGTGATATAACGCCCATTCTTAACATTTCTGATATGGTGAATGCTTAAAAGAAGAAGGGAAAATTGTTTCCGGTGTATCTACAGTGCAGTAAAGTTTGAAACAACAGGCATGTTTCTGCTGTGAGTGGATACCAAGGCTAATGAGGTATATGGAGTGAGTGCCTTCAGAAACCATGCAGAATAGGTTATATGTGTAATTCTCTGGAGAGGTGGGGTGACTGCGGAAGGGGACC
Source organism: Coptotermes formosanus (assembly GCA_013340265.1). Taxonomy (NCBI): domain Eukaryota; kingdom Metazoa; phylum Arthropoda; class Insecta; order Blattodea; family Rhinotermitidae; genus Coptotermes; species Coptotermes formosanus. The sequence goes on from BLKM01003048.1 coordinate 1,455,384, forward strand.
CATCTTTGAAGTTCACTTAATTATCCTTTTAAAGCCCAGCGGTAACTTTACGTGCCACCAGGTTTAACATTAAAAAATTCTACGTGGTGCCCACATTGCGTTTATGTGTTTTTACGGATCTCAGAACAAACAGCAACTTTTGCCTTATAAAACATTAACAGATTGGTTTTTATAACCGAAGTGGAGAGTGTTTACAGCGCGGTACGCACTGAGTCCTTATATAAAACAGATACGCTTCGTCTTTAACCTTTTAAAGCCTAGCGGTAAATTTACGGACCACCAGACTTAACATTAAAAAGTTCTACGTGGTGCCCACATTGCGTTTATGTGTTTTGTACGGATCTCAGAACAAAGAGCAACTTTTGCCTTATAAAACATTAAGATACTGGTTTTTATAACCGAAGTGGAGAGTGTTTACAGCGCGGTACGCACTGAGTCCTTATGTAAAGCAGATGGGCTTCGTCTTTAAAGGGTTAAAGGTTAGAAATAATCAAATCAAAATTAAATGAGATAATTTATATTTCGTTCTCTCAGGGTTAACCGGCGTTAGACTGGGAAGCGGTTTTCTAAACGTGGGGCTAAATTCGACCTTCAAACACTATTTAACGACGCTCTTAATTACCACCATTAAACAGGATCTGTGACAGTGATTGAATGAGGGTAGGTAATTGGTGGAAGGACACTGAGAGGGTAACAAGACGAGTACTCTGGGGAAACCCGTCCCAGTGTCACGTTGTCCTCCATAAATCCCAAGCCTACCGGACTGGTAAGGTGCCAGCAACTAACTGCCTCGGCCACGGTAGGACCTCAAAAAAAATTTCGTGTTTTACATATTTATTCTCCAAAGGATCATATGTTGTATTATTGTAATGGAACCTCTTTCTTCAGTACATATATGCCGTTCATTACCTCTCAGCCTCTGTGTTTATTCCTTGCACCCGCGGTTCCCAACCTTTTGTATGTGTGACATCTACGTAGCAAATGTTGTGTGACCTGCGACCCCATCATAGAAATGGCAACGGTCAGTGATATTCGCTGTAAATGAACTAACACTAATGTCTTGTCTTGAACACTACATAACATTGCCACTTATTAAAACAATGTTAAATTTTTAATGTTACTCGTCAAACCCACTGTTTTTGGGACAATATTAGATACACAAAACATGCAAGAAAGGAGTCTTTGTTTAAATAACTCATATATATGCTGATTAGGAAACCATTATCGGGTTCTCCATAAAACACTGTCGTGACCTGACATCAGACCCCCCCGCGACACTGACGTGGGTCGCGACCTGAAGTTGGGAACCACTGCCTCACAGTAAGGTACCAAATTAGAATGTGGCCAAACTGAAATTACTTGGGAAGTTTTTTAAATGAGCCGACGTGGTTTTAGCTAAGCAAGCAGGGGTTCCAGTAATAAAATGTACCATATAAAGCACATTTCAATGAAGCGTGACGCTTGTACGTGAATGGCAACGTATTTCGAGTTCTGATAGTTCATGGATTATGAATTTCCAGAGAAGATGATTTGCTGAGTAAATTTCCCTGTATCGAGTTGTTGCTGAGTAAACGCCCTGTAGCAGGGTGTTTAAATATACACTGTCGAGGAACTAATTTTCATGCAGAATGGAGAAATGGGTTCATGTCTGTGTAACTGGCAGGCAGTTCGTTGCTCCGTGCTTTCACTACTTCATTAATTCAATCGACACGCGGATCGCAGTTGCGTCAGAGTACACAAAATTTTAATTACCTGTCATTCTATACCAAGAGGAGGAATGGGGTCTCATACTTGTGACAGTAAAAATAATGTACCAGTTCCAGGCCGTCTCCAAAATCAGGGGCACAGTTTATTTAGAAAATTACTACACATGATATCAGAAATTTAAGAGAAATGTGTAGAGTATTTTTTTTGTGGAGAAACTTGAAGGATTAGGACCGCTGAAATAGCCTAGGTTTAGATGAGGGTGTAATGTTAAAATGATTTTTAAGGACATAGGAGGGGCAGTGGTGGACTGAATTAATCTGGCTTAGGTTAGGGACAAGAGGCATGGTTTTATGAAAAAGGTAATGAGTTATCTGCTTCCGTAAAAGGCGGTGAATTTCTTGAATAGCATAGGAACTATCAGCGTCTAAAGAAGAACTCTGCTTCTTGCAGGTATTTATTTACGAATTTCAGAAATTAGCTGGGCATTGAGCAAACAGCGATCCATTAATCGGATTCAGGCCTAAAACACTGACATAGTACATGGCTTAAATACTTGTGTCATTTGTAAACGTCAATGTATAAGACGTATCTTAGACCATGCAGGTTCTAATGCATATGGCGACTGATGCTGTACGTCTGAAACCCTCTCCGGCCTGCTTTTCACTTCTCAAATTATATTTCCCCCTCTCTGCAAGTTAAACTTTATTTTACGTAGCCCTTCCCTCTTCTACCTACTTGTTCACAGCAGGTGTCGAGGGTTTTTGTGATTTCACTTGATCACACTCAACCACACACCACAGTCGGTAGGACTCCTCTGGACTAAGGATCGGCCTCTCCCAGAGACCTCTACCTGACAACACTGTACAAGACAAACATCCATGCCCCCGATGGGATTCGAACCCACGATGCCAGCAAGCCCTCGGCCGCAAACCTACGCCTTAGACCGCGCGGCCACTGGGATTGGCTGTCTGCAGGTTAAAGCGTGTTTAACCTTTTAAAGCCTAGCGGTAACTTTACATATCACCAGGTTTAACATTAAAAAATTCTACGTGGTGCCCACATTGCGTTTATGTGTTTTGTGTGGATCTCAGAACAAACAGCAACTTTTACCTTATAAAACATTAAGAGACTGGTTTTTATAACCGAAGTGGAGAGTGTTTACAGCGCGGTACGCACGCAGTCCTTATATAAAACAGATACGCTTCGTCTTTAAAGGGTTAATTGTAAGTGTAAACTTCTTATGAGGCGTGAAGCCCTTACTGTGCTGAGGCACATTCAGTACCAATAGTTCATTTTGCATTTTAATATGTATATGCTTTCTTCTTCCGTTTACTTACTGTTACACTCGGTTCGTGCTACTGTCCTACTGCTGTTGAACATGTGTGAACGTAGTCTTGAATCTTGCTTATCAAATAGCAGTTAGGGGTGCTTAGCACTCGGTCTTCACATTATACCAGTGTCTGTGTGGCACGACGAAGTCTTTGTTAATATACACGTTCCAGTATTTCTGTTGTACTGAAATAAAATTCTAGATACGCTACTAAACACTTTAATACCTGTGTGTTTATTTAACAACGTCACATCGACTAAAATTTTTTGTTATTTTATGTAATACTGAAATTATCTTCTCAGTGTTATGTAATAGCAGAAAATGAACGTATTTGTCAAGATATTTACAAGAAAATCGGCAGGGCAAGTAGAAAGTTACTTGAATAGGAGTACAGGAATGTAAAACCCTGACCTCACGCAGTTTGGTGTCTAAGTATAGAGAAAAACGTGCAGATGGATATACCGGATCTCCATAATTTATTTTTACTTCACGTTATTTAATCTCAAGAAATAGTAATTCATACTCCGGGAATGATCCAATGTTCGTTTCGACATTTGCAGAGTTCTCTAAAATTTGTCCATGTAGTTGCGTTGCCTTGCTAGGGCTATCCTTTACAGTCTGCTAAATTCAGCCACCCGTCCAGTGCCTCATTACACCATGCTTAGTGTCCTCTGTGTGTACCCACAATTCATTTAAGTAGACAAGCTGACACAGTACTGTTATTCTGCCCTGGGGGCAGTAATGACTAACGTAACTTCAGTGTTGCTGCACTGTTGGTTATATGTTTATACTGGGTTTGTGTCTTGGGTCAGTACTTATTAAACCCCCCCACGCCCCGCCCCCCTCCCCCCCGTGACTTCTGCTGTGCATATGGCGGTTGATATACTTGTGTAAACTTAGACGCTGTTTGTTTTTAGTTTCGGCAGACAGGACGTGTGAAGTGTTACAAAACTTAGTGAAAGTGAGGCTTGCCGAACTTTAGTAACTTACAGTTAGTGCGTGACTATCTGCCTTCCCCAGAACAAAGGTTAAAGGTGGGTTCTCGGAAAAGCTGCAGTTCGTAAATCATTTTAACGCTGTTAGAGATAAAATATGTCATTTAACCCTTTAAAGACGAAGCTTGTCTGTTTTATATAAGGACTCAGTGCGTACCGCGCTGTAAACACTCTCCACTTCGGTTATAAAAACCAGTCTCTTAATGTTTTATAAGGCAAAAGTTGCTGTTTGTTCTGAGATCCGTACAAAACACATAAACGCAATGTGGGCACCACGTAGAATTTTTTAATGTTAAACCTGGTGGTACATAAAGTTACCGCTAGGCTTTAAAAGTTTAATATAGACGTATATTTTATGTAGGGAGGTATGTCAATCCATGATACAGAATATGTTTGAAAAAAACTGTAGGTTGATTATTGATGCAAGAGTTTTCACCTTTACATAAAGTCGAATGTTCTCCATAACTATGTTACTTTAAGAATGAAAAATACGGTGCTTTTGAAATAATATGTGAATTATTTAATATTATTGGGACAAACACAGGTTACAGCTCCTGTTTGAAATATGTGTCATTTAGTGAGTTTTTCTTCCTTCTGACGCGTTTTCAGGGTTAAGCCTTATAACATCTTCCCAGTCATAATTAATTTTGGAATTATAAATCTTTAGGCGCTTGGTAAGACTTTTTTGGGCAGTTGTTGAGAGTATATGTAGCAGCCAAACAGTAAGGCAAAATTCATTTAGACCTCTTTGTAATTTGCCAGTACTAAAATATCATTAGATTTCAAATTTATGTTTAAAAAGATTCATTATCCACATATACAACACGTTATCAAAATGTGATATCAGATGTTCAGATCGAAAGCTTCCTATATGTGCAGGTCTTTTCTTCGTCTGTTATAAGAGAGCTCATGGATCAAAAATGCTAATATTGTGTGGTGATGAGTTTATTGACTTTATCCATTGTCCGAAGAGTAAATTATTAAAAATATTAATATAAAAATGTTAAAAATATTTAATGCCTTCAGTGATGGAGGATAGCTCTGTCTAAGGGGCCCAACAGAATAGGTGTTCTTCTCTTCTCCCCCTTCAGTCACCTGAGGACGGAAGCAGAGCCAGCTTCCGAAACGTTGATTTTAATTTTTTAATATATTTTTAATATTTTACTCTTCGGATGATGGATAAAGTCCATAAACCCATCACCACACAATATTATACACCATCGTCAAAACCTTTTAGAATTTACCAAAAATGCTAATGTTTCGAAGAATTACAGTGTCGTGGATTTGGAATTCTGGGCACTTTTTAATACGCAGTAATCCTCTTTCTTTCCTTCTGTCAGTAAGTAAAACACAAAACTGACGGTTTTATGCAAAGTAAATAAGAAACAGTTGAAGAACGCCAAACTAAATCCGTCCCTGTAGACAACTCTGATAATACAGCAAGAGATTTCAATGATTCTGTTGAAAAGTCGAAAGGCAGCACGCCCCACTTTGAGAAGTTGACACGTGGGAAGCACATTGAATGAAACAAGCGTTACTTCACTTTAAACACACTAATTACATAACCACAAGGAGATGGGTTTCGTAAGTCATAAATTCACCATGAAATCCGGTAGACCAAAGAGTGCCTTGTAAGCCAAAAAGGCAGGTAATACTTTATATATTTTTATACTTCATGTGCTGAACGTGAAAGTGACGCAAGGCTTTAGATGCTTATAAATGGCGTCATTTATGTAATACATATATATTTATATACGTATAAACTTTTAACTTTTTTGCTTTGATGTAAAACTCGGTCTGTCACTTTGCGGGAGGGGCATAGGATAAGGAGTGTTCGAGAACAGGATGCTGAGGAAGATATGTGAGCTTAAGGGTGAAGACGTAAGGGGGGTGGAGGAGATTGCATAATGAGGAATGTCACGATTCGAACTCGTCACCAAATATTATGGCAGTGATCAAGTCACGAAAGAAATGGGCAGAGCATGTAGGACAAATGAGGGCGAGAAGAGGTATGCACATGATTTTGGTTGGGAAACCCGAGGGGAAGAGACCACTTGGAAGACCTAGGCATAGATGAAAGGATAACATTAAAGTGGATTTTTTCAGGAAAGGGTGGGGGACATGGATTGATTTGTCTTAGATGACACGTGTTGGGTTTTGTGAAAAGGGGAATGAACCTTCTGGTTGCTTAATATGCGGGGAATTATTGTCTAGCTGAGGATCTGTTAGCTTCTCAAGAAGGACTCTACTGTATGGAGTTAATTAGTTAGTTATTTAGTGAGTCAGTTCAGAAATGTTCATTAGTTAGCAGGCCGAACTCCTCACGTCGTTTAAGACACTGGTGAGTTGAGCTTCCTCGAAAAAATTGCCAACCATTTAAGCGAAACTGATAGAGTGTAGTGTGGAATTCTTTCCCGGTTTTGTTATGTATAAAATGTGAGCGTGTTTCCATGCTGATGGAGAGTAATATCTGAGGAGAACTGCGATAAAGTACATCAGCGACAAACTTTATCCCGCGCTCGAGTAGGTTGCTGACGATTCTTTATGGAATAGGAAAGGATAATATAAAATTGTGTATTTAAAAGAAATGGGACGTGCTACTTTGGGCGGTATCGAATTAGGTCAATATATACTTATTCGTGTGGTCCAGTGACGGAATTCCTTGAACACGATCATAAACTGTCATGCTGCATAAAATCAGGGGATGTTCTGGAAGGATCATCATATAAAGGAAGAACCTGCAGCACTGACGTAGATTGGACTGAATAAGACTGTGGACTGACCGTCTGTGTGTCGATGCTGAGGCAGCCGACGCGGTGCGGCGAGCACTCCGTATGGTCAGTACACTTCTTGTTCACCACAACACTTTCTCCTCGCGAGTCCATGATATGCAGGGTGTGGCAGAAGTCTTCACCTGCACAGAACCACATCACCCATGTCGTGTAATGGACAGCTTTGTGATTGTGTACATCAGAAGTGCTATTAGATTGATTTTAAATTGTTAATTTTAGATTGACAGACTTAAGGGAACATTTTTGAGACACTGAATTCTTTATGCTGTCGAGCAGCAGAAAACTTGTATTTTTATACACCACTTATCAAATTAGATGCCATTCATTTTCTTTGCAACTGTCTATTATACGAAGATTCTAACTTCCAACTTCTTGCAAAATATTTATTATTTATTTACTGCTCCTACATACTTCATTGCATACGCGTGGAGTGTATAAGTGACTGCTTCTCAAACATTTTTTTTCGCCTACCGCTGTCACAATACAAAACACGTACACGTACTACGTACTAATAACACAATACAAAACATGCATACGTACCGCTGTCACAATACAAAACATGTACACGTAACACTATCACAATACAAAACATGTACACGTACCACTGTCACAATACAAAACATGTACACGTGCCACTGCCACAATAAAAAAAATATACACGTACAACTATCAAAATACAAAACATGGACACGTACCACTGTCAGCATACAACACATGCACACTTACAAATACAAAACACAATACAAAAAATATACACGTACAACTGTCACAATACAAAACATGGACACGTACCACTGTCACAATACGAAACATGTGCACGTACCACTGTCACAGTACGAAACATGTACACTTACCACTGTCCCAATACAAAAAATGTACACGTACAACTGTCACAATACAAGATATGGACACGTACCACTGTCACAATACGAAACATGTACACGTACCGCTGTCACAATACAAAACATGTACACGTACCACTGTCACAATACAAAACATGTACACCTTCCACTGTCACAATACAAAACATGTACACGTACCACTGTCACAATACAAAACATGTACACGTACCATTGTCACAATAAAAACATGTACACGTACCGCTGTCACAATACAAAACATGTACACGTACCGCTGTCACAACACAAAACATGTACACCTTCCACTGTCACAATACAAAACATGTACACGTACCTGTGTCACAATACAAAACATGTACACCTTCCGCTGTCACAATACAAAACATGCACACGTACCACTGTCACAATACAAAACATGTACAAGTACCACTGTCACAATACAAAACATGTACACGTTCCGCTGTCACAATACGAAACATGTACACCTACTGCTGTCGCAGTACAAAACACGTACACCTACCACTGTCACAATACAAAACATGTACACGTACCACTCTCACAATACAAAACATGTACACGTACCGCTGCCACAGTACGAAACACGTACACGTACCGCTGTTACAATACAAAACATGTACACGTACCACTGTCAGAATACAAAACATATACACGTACCGCTGTCACAATACAAAGCATGTACACGTACCACTGTCACAATACAAAACACGTACACGTACCACTGTCACAATACAAAACATGTACACGTACCACTGTCACAATACAAAACATGTACACGTACCGCTGCCACAATACGAAACATGTACACGTACCGCTGTCACAGTACGAAACATGTACACGTACCGCTGTCACAATACGAAACACGTACACGTACCACTGTCACAATACAAAACATGTACACGTAACGTTGTTACAATACAAAACATGTACACGTACCGCTCTCACAATACAAAGAACGTACATGTATCACTACCTGAATGCAAAACGTGTTCAAATACCACTGTCATAATACGAAAATGTACATATACCTATTTCATATTAAAAAACATATACCCGTAGCACTTGGTACTGCAAATATTAATGCATACTTTCAGCATACTGTTCTTCCGGAATGTTCCGCTGGTTGGCAAGTTTGAAGCTTTAAAACCTGCCAACCAGGGACACAACAACACTATGGAAACCTCAACTATCGCAGTTGCTACTTTCCAAATTTAAGTCTGCAATATTACAGAAAGTGTGCGATCTTACCAAGTGACATCACTGCTAAGTAACGCACGTATGCCACACATGCGCTCATCCATTAGTGCCCCCCACACTTCATTTACATAAATTGCGCTTGGACTTCTGACGGTCTTAACTTCGTGGCTACTCCACTGACAAGTGTCCATGTGCTTTGCCGCATCACGTCTCTCATTTTTACTTCTGTTAGTGTTCTGCGGTCTGAACTACTTTTGAAACCCATAGATTACACACATTTCTCTAATTTTTAAACCCTATGAAATAAACGTAAATGCCGGTCCCGGTGGCCGCACGGTCTAAGGCGTGGGTATGTTGCCGCTCGCTTGCTGGGATTGCGGGTTCGAATCCCGCCAGAGACATAGATATCCGTCTATTGTGAGTATTGTGTGCTGTGAGGAGGTAGAGGTTTCTGCGTCAGGATGATCAGTCGCCCACAGGAGTCCTACCGATTGTGGTGTGTCTGAGTGTGATCGTGAAGCCTCGGCAATGAGGGACCCTGGCCCACTGGGGGCTGTTGCGTCATGAAAAAAGACTTACATTATCCTACGTAACAGTGAGTTCGGAAATCAATTACTGACGTAGAGCTAGTCCAAAAATTCCCTTCCTATCACACTAATGTATAGTATACTTGTATTATAATTTATCCATATTAATCCGAAACGTAAAATCTTTCGGCCCTTCTACTGAATTCCACACAGGTTACAGAAGTTCAGATATTGGATTATGGATCTATTTGCAATTTGATTGTAGGCTAATCTATATTAGCTAACAGAGCTTGGAATATATCAATACATTGCATTTCGTAAATTTGTGACCACTCATATGGGGGAATTCTAATTACAGCTTCTTTCAGCTTGTAACAGGCAGTCGGCGCTGATTGGGAAAAATTACGTCAGTGGCGTGTACATGGTAATGTAGAAAGGAAATATCGTGAAATTTGTCACTTGTTTTTGCTCCGTATAAATTCTAAACCTTCAAGTATATATGTACCAAACAATCATTTAATTCCATACAAATTTTTTTTTTAGTGGTGAAGGGCCCCGCAGCAGACGCTACGGACGCACCACAGCCTTGAGGCTTATTGTGCAACCCTATGATGAAGATGAAGACGATGATTATTTTTTGTCCTTTTCCTAGTAATGGAGCACCGGTGGAATGAAATTGACAGGGGAAAACCGAAGAACTCTGGGAGAAACCTGTCCCAGTGTCACTTTGTCCACCACAAATTCCACATAGACTGACCCGGGATCGAACCCGGGCCTCCGCGGTGGGAGGCCGGCGGCTAACCGCCTGAGCCATGGCACGGCCATACAAGATTTACAAACAAGGCATTCCTCCAAAATCAGAAATACGTTACCAAATTTACGAAAAATCTCTGCAGCTAAAATAGTGTGAGCACAAAAATGGGGAACCAAATTAGTCCGTGTCGAAATACAGGAGTTTCTAAAACTTTATGACTGTGATTTTTCGGACATGGACAGCTAACATTGCTACAATGTGTTTCGCTTCTGAATTTCATCTTCAAATTTCAAGTAGTGCTCTACCCTTGAACCCTTGAAGATGGGAACGATAGGTTGTCCCGAAACGTCAATAACTAACTACAAATCTACGCTACGTAACATCTCAGAAGAATGAAGGTCTTGTGTGGAATGTGTTTATTATCATTGATTTGTAGTTATGTAATTCGAATTGGCTTATTGTATTGTATGTTGTCGTACTGCTTTGTATACCTGTCTCATTGTTTCGTTTACCTAAATTATTTGCTTTATTTCTTTTCGCTCTTTGTTATGTTTAAAATACTCGTTTTATGTTTTTGTTGCTCGTTTTATGATTATTTTATTCTTTGTGTGTTTTGCTGTGTATTTTATATGTTCTGTGTTTTTGTACTGTTTTGTGTATTGTTTCTCCTTATGTATACAGTTGTTTCTTTCCTATTTGTGTATAGCGTAAGGATTACTGCCACTGGGTGAAAATCCAATTGCAGTTAATAAATATCGTAACATATCATACCATACCATACCATACCATACCAAATCATGTCATTTACACCGAGGTGGAAGCATGGATTCAAACATCCATTGGAATCTTTGCAATTTGCATACCGCTGTGAGTACTGGAAAGGTAAATGTAATGAATGCCGTCTTCACAACTTATTATTAATTTATTACAAATTAATTGGCAACATGTTTCGACCAACTAAGTGGTCGTCATCAGACCACAGTAAAAATGTAACAGGAAAATGCTCAGATTATTGAGAACTCAATTTACAAACTGTACCTGGTCACAACAAAGACTATACATATAATTGCATCTTGGCTGTATCAGGTTTCATCCGTCAATTCTCAAAATACTGTGATCCACATTTATATATTTATATTATTTTAATTAGATGTAAAGTTTTCGCTGTGACTTGGTGCAGTTTGTAAATTGAGTTCTCAATAATCTGAGCATTTTCCTGTTAAATTTTTACTGTGGTCTGATGACGACCACTTAGTTGGTCGAAACATGTTGCCAATTAATTTTTAATAAATTAAGAATAAATTGTTAAGACGGCATTCATTACATTTATATACAAACATCCAGTGTTAGTACCACGGCATGCGCTATGAAACGGCACAGAGGGAGACGCTGTGTCTGTGTTTCCTAGATATGCAGTGACCCCGCGCCCTTTGCCTAACCGTGCGGTCAGCGAACATGAAGAAACGAAGAGGGAAAAGTGGTTGGAATGCCTATCACGAATTTCTTTGTAGCTAAGGCGAAACAAAAGTTCTGGCATTTTAAAATAGTAATTTTGCAAATTATAATACGTGTAGTGGGGGGGGGGGGGCGCGGTGGCGCAGTTGGTTGAGGCATTGCCCTACAAACCGGAAGTCGCGGGTTCGATTCCCGATGGTGTCACTGGAATTGACATAATCCTTCCGGCCGCGCTATGGCCCTGGGGTCGACTCAGCCTCTACCAGAAATGAGTGCAAGGAATATTTCCTGTGGGTAAAGGCGGCCGGTGCGTAGGGCTGACAACCTTACCACCTTCAAGTGCCGATTGTCTAGAAATCTGGGAGCCTCAACCTCCTGGAACCCTAAGGGCCTGTCCAGGCCTGTAATGGGACTGCTTTACTTCATGATACGTGTAGTGTTACGGGGAGAAAGTAACATTTAAGAACCGACAGCTCCTTGAGGGATCCCGGGCTTAAAACCACATAAGCAACGCCAGTGGCATCTGATTTTTCTATTCCGTTAGTACAAGAAGGAAGGACGATGGACGGCACCAGCGCCTGCCATCCCTACACTGAACAGAATTCCAAAATTGCAATTGTAATTCAACAGCCCTCATCGCAAGTGACGTCACCGCGTAACGACTTCAGTCCCTGCTGAATCTAAAATTGATAGAACACATTCTGCAGCAAGCAGCTCCGACCCGTGACGGAAAATGCGCCGCGGGACATGTTTAATGGAGCCGCCGCCTTCAATTCAGCATGCATTCCCTCAAGCAGATACCAGCCAATAGGATATAAACATGGCGTGTGATGGGAATTGTTTTATAGGTATAAGAACTGAGACGTGAAATATGAAGATCCATCCTTACTGATATGAAAATATACGGATTTTTCCCCAAGTTCAGGATTGAAGCCACAGTTAAAGGTTACTGTTTAGCGTGTACCGCAAAGGAAGGCAACGGTATTAACAGTCGCAAAGTTTACAATCCAAATACAAGGCCGTAAAGTCCTTAATTTGTCACTCTGCAGCAATCTGAGTTCTTTGTAGTAGAAGAGGATTCGCGGCGGAGGCACCCTTGTTTCTTTCGATATTACTTTTTCGACCTTTGTCTGGGCATTTGCTGTAACTGCACATTAATACTTTAAAGACGAAGCATATCTGTTTTATATAAGGACTCAGTGCCTACCGCGCTGTAAACACTCTCCACTTCGGTTATAAAAACCAATCTCTTGATGTTTTATAAGGCAAAAGTTGCTGTTTGTTCTGAGATCCGTACAAAACAAATAAACGCAATGTGGGCACCACGTAGAATTTTTTAATGTTAAACTTGGTGGTATGTAAAGTTACCTCTAGGCTTTAAAAGGTTAAGTGAAATCATACTTTTAGCTGTCCCTCAAATGCTATAGTGTATGGTATTGCATCTATGAAACATTTGCCTGTGGAAACCAGCTAGAAACGAAAATGTCAATTTGCCCTTTTTAAATTTCAATCATGTTTATGCTATTTGAAATATATCCCTCAGATTTGTAACGTTCATTCATTCTTTGTTGTATGTAAGAAATCCTTCTATTTCTCTTTCTTTCTATGTCCAGGAACGACCTTCACATAAATGGAAAACATGGGAACTGCCATTAGGAGCGTAAGGATATCGCTGTTATGTGCGGTATAGATTTGTCTGTCTGACTGACTGACTAATTAACTAAGTAATTAACTAACTAATTAACGAACAAATTAACTGACTAAAACTAACTAATTAACTAACTAATTAACTAACTCCATGGAGCAGAGGCCTTCTTGAGAAGCTAGCAGTTTCTCAGCTAGTCAAGAAATTCTCCGCATTTTATGGAATCCGGAGGTTCATTACCGCATTCACCTGTCCCTATCCTGAGCCAGCTCAAGCTAGTCCATGCCCCATCCCACGTCTTGAAGATCCATTTTAATATTATCCCCTCATCTACGCCTGGGTCTCCCAAGTGGTCGCTGACATCGAGGTTAAATGCTGTTTAAAATTTGTATATCAGCAATAATATTCATGTTGGAACCAGAAATTAATATTTTGCCTCTAGATTTGGATCTAGAATTTTCTTTTAATCCATGTAATTCTGAAAGTTTAAAATTGCAGTAAATTTGGAAGAAATTGTCTAAAAATCCGTGTCGAACTGCAGGCTTCTAAGCCATAGGCTAACACAAAACAATATGGCGATAGCGCAACGTGCCTTTTCACAAGATCCTCTTACATAACGCCTGATATATTCCAAAACCTGCTTCTTAAACATGAACAACAGAAAGTTGCACTCGAATCTGTAAATGGGAAAAAATTAACATTAAGACAAACAGCCGTCATTTTATGTTATACGGTGTAAAAATGTGAACAATTTAACAATAATATGAAGCGTGTTTTACTTATAATATTTCGAAATATTTTTATTTTACATAGGTTAATATGGGGAAACCAATAAATGCACTGAAACGTTTGTTGTAAGGGATGCTTTCCAATAAATATGTATTGCGTTATTGATATTATCAACGGAATGTATATCCAAGCATGTGTCTGTGTTACATACCATAAAAATTTTGAAGGACATGATAGGGTATTTATAAAACCGGAAGTTGTAATATGTCACTCTGATTTGCCATATAATTTCAAAGCGAATTTCGCTAACTAATCATTACTGACATGAAAATCTACATGTCAGTAATTACGTAGCGCTGACAGGCTTCAGTTCTTGTCATATTTCCATGAGCAAAGGTGTTTTTGCCTCCTATTCGCGACGCCACACCACTACGCTGTTAAGTTTAACAGCGAAAATTTGCTGTCTGCTTTTAATTAACAGGAGTTCTGTTGTAAATGCGAATGGGTTGTGGGTTAGGTTGTGGGTAGTTAGAGGTCAGAAGGGAGCAGTGAGTGTTCGACGCAGCCAGATTAACTGAACGAGATGGTTTGCTAACTTTACCGTTACATTCCTGCCTGAGGTGATCGGAAAGACTTGAGAGATATGAAATTTCACGTATTCCCTAGTTTTGCTTAGCGGATTAGTCGTGTACGTATATCGAATACCTAGATCATATCTCGCTTATGTTTGTTAGTCATATTGAAACTGAAAATATGGCCATATGTTATGATAGGTAGAATCTGGAGATTTGGAACCCATGTACAGTGCTTCAAACAGAATTTGTGTCGTTTGGAAAGTGAATAAATTAGTCTAGGCACTTGACAAATATTGTACTAACTAACTAACTAACTAACTAACTAACTAACTAACTAACTAACTAACTAACTAACTAACTAACCAACCAACCAACCAACCAACCAACCAACTAATTAACCAACTAACTCCATGGAGCAGGGCCTTCTTGAGAAGCTAACAATTTCTCAGCTAGTCAAGAAATTTCCCGCATTTTGTGGAACCCAGAGGTTCATTACCGCATTCACAAGAGCCCGCTACCTGTCCCTATCCTGAGCCAGCTCAATCCAGTTGGCATATACTCTACGCCTTCCATAATTAAAATGACTGCAACGATGGCTTAAAAATGGTCACGTAAAGAACACTAACGCAGTAATTCAGCAGCTGAGTTAATCAAATATTTAATGACGTCGTATCTCATATTTGACTACTAAAGCTTTGTAACTGCATTACACTAAAGCTCTTACACAAACTTAGTGACTGGTGTTCAGTTGTAACGGCCTTAGAATCTGAAGGTGTGTAAGATACTTTCGATCAGTGCATTTTTCTTTCTTTCTTCCACTCTGTCTCCATCAAATCAAGGCATTAGGAAGGAAGGTTGAATAAATTAGACTGAACCACCCTGTAGCGAAAATAATATATAGATACAGACAAAACAGAAAAAAAACTTTTTTATATCAAATTCTTGTGCAGTAACTTGAATTATAGGCTTAAACTGCAAAGGTACGGCGAGGAAAGCTCTGGATTCTGAATCCAGGGGTGTAAAATCGGTGGTCAAATGAAGACCGAATAGGCTAATATCCTAAACACTTATCTGATGGTTATGCAGACAAGCGTTACGTTCTTTTAAGTATGTACATGCGTGTTTGCATGCGTGCGGGAGACATATTTACGTCATGCGTAAAGTCATAATTGCTTGTTAAACGTCCTCACTTTAACCTTTTAAAGCCTAGCGGTAACTTTACGTACAACCAGGTTTAACATTAAAAAATTCTTCGTGGTGCCCACATTGCGTTTATGTGTTTTGTACGGATCTCAGAACAAACAGCAACTTTTGCCTTATAAAACATTAAGAGACTGGTTTTTATAACCGAAGTGGAGAGTGTTTACAGCGCGGTACGCACTGAGTACTTATATAAAACAGATACGCTTCGTCTTTAACCTTTTAAAGCCTAGCGGTAACTTTACATACCACCAGGTTTAACATTAAAA
>BLKM01003048.1:1480996-1496122 GCA_013340265.1 Coptotermes formosanus
CAACATTCAGTAATTCTCCATAGTGCTCAAATCCCGTTTATGTATTCTGTACATATCTCGGAACAAACTGCAACTTTTACTGTAAACATCAGCAACTCATTCGTTTTTTATAACCGAGTTTGAAAGTGTTTACTGCGCGCTACGCACAGTCTTTATATAAAGCAGATTACGTTTCGTCTTTAAAGGGTTAATAAATCAATAAGACAATACGAATGATCATATGTTAATTTCTCAGTGTGACGAATGAGACATTTGATGAACAAATAAATTTGAAATCTGACGTCATTGGTGACAGTTGGGATCTGAGAACTGCCTCAGGATCCACCTTATTTGTATATTTAGTTTTTGTCATAAGTACGTCGAGTGAAGGGAGGAGGCAGTGTTCACAGTTCTTCTATAAAATTTTGCAGAACTGTGCAGCAAAATTTTATAGAAGATTTTAACATTTTAAAAGTTTTAACATTTTATATTCACATTCGTGCACATCTTATGCAATTTTGATATAGCCGCTTGATAATGGCGTAGTTACTTGCCGAAACATGTCGGGGAGAAGATGAACGAAAAAGATAAATAAATAAATAAACAATAACATTGTGCGTAAGTTGGCTGTGTTGCTGTATTGATCATGTACACGGAAATGAATCACATAAAACTCTACTTCTGTGTTTTAAAACCAGGTTTAGTTGTCTTGTTACTTAGTTTAGTCTGCTGACGTGAGCGTACTTTATTTTACAATGCAGTATAAGGACGATGGATAATATTAAAATTGATGTTTAAGAAGGGCGGAGAGTGGACTGGATTGATTTGGCTGAGGACTGGCAGGCGGGCTCTAGTGAGCATTGTAATGAAATTTCAGTTGTGATCTGCGCTGTTGTGGGTTATAACGCAGCGTCGAATGGTAATCCTTTACCGACATTTCGGAAAAACGAATCGGTCCCATCTTCAAGGATCTTGGACTTCTTGACCCTTGAAGATGGAAGCGATACGTTGCCCTGAAATGTGGGTATAGGATTACCATTCGACGCTGCGTAATACCCTAGAAGAGTACAGATCTCATCAAAACCGCAGCGAAAACTTGACGTGAGGGAAAATGCAATTTTCCATAAAATGCACGGGATTTCTTGACTAGCTGAGTTCCTCTTAAGTTCTAAAGAAGAACTCTGCTCCAAGTGGTTAGTTATTTAGTCAACTTGTCATTTAGTCAGTCAATGTAAGCTTGACGTGTACACACGTAGTACCAGCGCTTCTTAACAGATTAGAAACCTTGCCAGTACATAACGACGGTTGGAGTGGACGCACCTTTCTTTTCTACGATTTCAGTTCCGCCATCTTTGTGAATAAAATGGGTAACAGAACATCGTTTATAAAAATGCCCAGATTCTGATATGTGATTTTATGTCGCTGGGTGAGTAGTTGCGAAATTTCGAAGAAATCTTTTGCCTCAATTTTAATGTAACATTTTACCCTGCAGAAGAAGGCATTATGTTCTTTCGAAACATAAAGTGTTACACCCCGAAAGACACGACGTCGTGTCCCATGAACCTGCAGGCTTTAACAACCCCGCTGTTTGAACATGAAATCTCACTATCTCCTTTTTGTTCTTCGTAGCCCATTCCATTACTTCTGCAGCTTGTGCATGTGGCTGCCATGTCAGCAGACACCGGCTTGCACAAATGTTTCCTCATATCCACATAATGTTGGTGTGTATATGACAACACACAGGCCTACAGTACTGCAGCAAGCATGCGATAAACACAAACGCATTTACAATAATTCTACATAAGAGGTTTTGTATGTTTACAGAGTGTGCAGACGTACGTATAAATTCCGATATATGTTCTCGTGCATGCTGTTTTTATATACGCAGTGAGACCTTTTTGCGAGTGCAGAAGGAGGGGGAATAGTCGGAAGTTTCTCGTCGGCTTGGTCCAGCCTCTAATGCGTAAGATTTGCTTCACAGATGCAGTGCTTAGAGAACTGACTGCAGTTTGTTCGCATTGCCTTACATTACTTTTATTGTCGCAGAGAAATATTCTCTAACCTTGTGTGGTGATGGTTTTGTGGACTTTATCCATCGTCCGAACAGTAAAGTATTAAAAATTATTAAAAAATTAAAATCACAACGTTTCGGAAGCTGGCTCTGCTTCCGTCTTCAGGTGAATGTAGGGGAGAAGGACACCTACTCAGTTGGGCCTCTTAGACTGAGCTAGCTAGCTAGCTGAGTCCGTGTCCTTCTCCCCCTCCATTCACCTGAGGACGGAAGCAGAACCAGCTTCCGAAACGTTGTGAGTTTAATTTTTTAATATTTTTAATATTTTACTGTTCGGACGATGGATAAAGTCCATAAACTCATCACCACACAATATTATACACCGTCGTCAAAACCTTTTAGAAGTCGCTAACCTGTTTCTTTAGCTGCACAAGTATAAGCAAAAGAATTCATTTCAACATATTTCGGCTAAGGAATTATCGCATTAGAAATCTTAGTACACGTTGTTGACTGAAGTAATGGCTTTTTGCTGAGACGTAAATAATTCAGGGCTTCTATATCACGTTTCCCACTCTGTTCGTAAGCCGTCGCCCCTAATGTGCTGTGCATAGCGTATACTTTATATCTTTTATGTAGATTATATATACCAACGCCTTAAAGACTGGAGCGCACCTGTATTTTGTGTGTTTTTCAGTCTCTGAGTTACTCAAAACAATCCACCTCTCTTACAAAAACTACTCAATGAACACTGCTTTACGGACAAGGTTTAATTTAAGAATCCATGGTAAATTTGAGAGTTGTGTGGAAACAAATAAATTACGTGAAAAAAGAAGCGTCTTCAAAGCCTACAGTAACAGACATATGTACAGAGTGGCGCAAAAGTAATTAGACATAGAGTGTCAGTTCTTAAACGCCCAGTGTCCAAAGATTGTTTCCCCATTTTTTATGTTCGGCACTGAGTTCTGAAAGGTCAGAATAAATCTGTTAGCCCAGAATTACGGTCAAGCGTCTCTGATGAGCATAAAAGTATATATAAATAAATACATAAGTGTATGTGCTATGCAGCCTATATAACCCTATATCACTATTCTTTACATTTAATATGTAATTTTATATCTAGACCTGCGTTAATTTAATGACATCGGTTTTAATACAACGAATTTTTTTTACGAAAACCCTTCTTCAGTCACATAATTTTCGTGAAGGGGAAATTTAGTTTGCGTTAAATAAGTATGAAGCCACTTTTCGTATAAGTCAAGTTTTGCATGTAAATTGAAAATTTCCTTACGAGTTCTTCGTGACACTAATTCAACACAATCGCCAGTCCGTCCTTATAACAAGCGGCAGGAAAAAACAGTGACTTACATCTGCACAGTGCTGGTAACACCTTTAAGTCTCTGGGCGGTTGTCTATATTTTCATAAATTTTTGGCTTCTGGAATTCTCAGAAGAACTGGAAGATAGAATGCGAATTTGGTTGTCATCGGTGATTTGGGGATGATGTTTGGGTTTAAAATTCTGGACAGCCATTGTGTTATTCGTATCGAATATATTCTTACAGTTAATACGAATACATCAACAAACATATGCCGTTTATACAATAAAATTCGAATATAAAAGTCTTACATGTTTCATCACCAGAGTGCCATCCTCAGGGGACTATTTAGAACAAAGAAATACAACCCCAACCCGCTAGTCTAGGTACTGTATCGCAATACAGTACCTAGATTAGTGTGTTGGGTTTGTGCTGCTTTGTTCTAAATAATTCCCTGAGGATGGCACTTCGACGCAGAAACATGTAGGAATTTTATATCTGCTTTGAATTGTATTGTATAAAGTGCGTATGTTGGTTGATGTGTTAATTCTGAACAGCTTTGGAAGTTTCTTAAATTGTGCTTAAGGCAAGTAAAAGGTAGGTCTGTGTCAGAGGTTACAGCTGTAAGTGAAGTGGTGTGGTCATAGTGTAAGGGTTTTTCGTTACATAAACTAATTTGGCCAATGTAAAATTTACAAAGAAATAACAGCGTGTATTGAGGATGGTAACAAAAGTGGCTGTACACTATCGCCTTGCTCTCTGTATAACTTACACAGTAGTTTTAACCCTTTAAAGGCGAAGCCTGTCTGTTTTATATAAGGACTCAGTGCGTACCGCGCTGTAAACACTCTCCACTTCGGTTATAAAAACCAATCTCTTAATATTTTATAAGGCAAAAGTTGCTGTTTGTTCTGAGATCCGTACAAAACACATAAACGCAATGTGGGAACCACGTAGAATTTTTTTAATGTTAAACCTGGTGATACGTAAAGTTACCGCTAGGCTTTAAAAGGTTAAGTATGTAAAGACTAATTTTACCCTGTATATAACGTAGAGGCGTATAGGGGAATACAGGTAAAACCCTCTCATTCTTAACCTCGACACGAAGTGGGGGTATTCCCCCACTGAATAGAAGGTTGGTGGGGCCCAGAGCGAGTTTGGACGTTTCGGGAGACCCGGCCGGGGTATGAACTGCGGATCATTCAGCCTGTAGCGAGAGGCAGACAAATTCGAATTTAACACTTTGTGGCACAAGTGGTGAGCAACAGTGTTCAGATTGTTGCACAATTTAATCTTCGTACACAAGATGAAAAATTTTTTATATCAATTGGAATAGAGTCAATATTTTATTATTTCTTTTGTTTTGCACTGTAGAGTTTTTTCTATTAAATTTGAAACCACTTAATGTCATTTACATCCGTGAACATTACTGCTGTGTCAAAATACAGGGGAGAAATAACGTTTAAAAGCAATTTTGAACTTGAATTCTGTGACAAAGTAACCGAACACATGTAGACTCCGTGCGTGATTACGAACACATGGTGCGTTACTAACCTTTTAAAGCCTAGCGGTAACTTTACGTACCGCCAGGTTTAACATTAAAAAATTCTACGTGGTGCCCACATTCCGTTTATGTGTTTTGTACGGATCTCAGAACAAACAGCAACTTTTGCCTTATAAAACATTAAGAGACTGGTTTTTATAACCGAAGTGGAGAGTGTTTACAGCGCGGTACGCACTGAGTCCTTCTATAAAACAGATACGCTTCGTCTTTAAAGGGTTAAAAAATTCTACGTGGTGCCCACATTGCGTTTATGTGTTTTGTACGGATCTCAGAACAAACAGCAACTTTTGCCTTATAAAACATTAAGAGACTGGTTTTTATAACCGAAGTGGAGAGTGTTTACAGCGCGGTACGCACAATATACTGTGCAACCCTTCAATATTGCATCTAGACGGTCAATAGTATTGTGCAATAATTAATATTGCACAATAGTGTTGACCGTCTAGGGTGCCTTTAAGTTAGGGTATACAAAACTGTAGTTTTACCTGTTGTATATGGGTGTGAAACATGGTCTCTCAGACTGAGGAAGGAACAAAAACTGAGGGTGGTCGAGAATAGGGTGCTGAGGAGGATATTTGGGCCTAAGGGGGACGAGGGGACAGGGGAGTGGAGAAGACTACATAACGAGGAACTTAATGTCCTGTACTCATCACCAAATATTATTCGAGTAATCAAATCGAGAAGAATGAGATGGGCGGGGCATGTAGCACGTATGGGGGAAAAGAGTGGTGCATACAGGATTTTGGTGTGGAGACCTGAGGAAAGGCGGCCACTTGGGAGACCCAGGCGTAGATGAGAGGATAATATTAAAATGGATCTTCAAAGAAGTGGAATGGGGCATGGACTGGATTGAGCTGGCTCAGGATACGGAGAGGTGGCGGGTTCTTGTGAATGCAGTAATGAATCTCCGGGTTCCATAAAGTGCGGGGAATTCCTTGACTAGCTGAGAAACTATTAGCTTCTGAAGAAGGCCTCTGCTCCATAGAGTTAGTTAGTTAGTTAGTTAGTTAGTTAGTTAGTTAGTTAGTTAGTTGGTTAGTTAGATAGTTAGCTAGTTGGTTGGTTGGTTGGTTGGTTGGTTGGTTGGTTAGTTAGTTAGTTAATTAGTTAGTTAGTTAGTTAGTTAGTTAGTTAGTTAGTTAGGGTACCTTTACGCGTCTTCATTCCCAGAGCTTCAGATATTAGCGCAAAATGTGAAACACAATCCCCTGTGTACTACGAAACACGTTCACAAGTCATTTCCCAGTACTGAAGTACTGCAGCCTAATGGATTTGTTATAAACAGTAACGCGATATTGTATTAGTACGCGCAGTAAACGTATAAAATTACATAACAAATCGGGATAAAAAGGCACCATAAAGATGTAAAATTTTGAAAATATTTTTAGAGGCAAATCACTGGCGTGATTGAGAGAGTGACATTATAAAACTGTGTTATAAACATTCGGCTGATATATAAGGGAAGGCCCACGGAACATATCGGACTTTATAAAGAACAATTCTGTAAGTTAGATTGTTATACCTCTTGAAGTTTTCGGGGCGACAAATTTCGATAAAATCCTCTTGGTTTAACAGCAGCGTCGGGTAATTTAAATTACACTAATGTTTCAGAGACCGACTTCTTCTTCACCCCTAACGTACTGAGATATCTCAATTCCTTGAGGATGGAGACGAAATCGGTCTCTGAAACATTGGTGTATTTAAATTACCTGCCGCTGATGTCAGCCTGAGACGATCTTACCGGAATTAGAGTGTATCAACGAAATATAGAACACTCACAGAATTTTTCACTGTTATTTACATCTGTACACATGTCGAAGTGCGCCGGGATAGCTCAGTCGGTATAGCGCCTCGTTACGGGTTTGTCAGTCCGGGGGTCGGATCCCGGTGGAGGCGAGTTTTTCCGCACCCGTCCACACCGACCTTGTTACCCACTCAGACTCCTGTACAGTGGATAGGGAGTCTCTTTCCCGGAGTAAATCGGCCGGAACGTGGCTTTGAACACCCACCCCATCTAGCGCCGAGGGTAAAGAAAGAATAGACCTATATCTCTACTCCCATTTTTTGTCTTTATGACAGGTTATAAGGCGAACCTTACATTGACACGTGTCGAATTTTAAATTTCAGGTCTCAATTTATAACTTAATACAACTGTGCGCAATTATATTTATGTATTTTAAACTACTGCCCTGAAGATGGACGTCTGAAGTCGAAACAAGCTGTCACATTTAAGATGTAACATACAATAGGTATGTTGGCGGCAATTTATTTCTCTTGTTGTGCAAACCCAATGTACATACTGCAAAGCGACATTTGACCTTCACACTTAAAACCGTGACGTGTCGTACGAACATTTAAACTAAGTACAAACATTTAAACTAAGTGATATACTTGTATGTTGTGCGGATTGCTTACCTTGTGGGCATGGTCGATCGATTGCAAATTGATTGCACATCAAATTGTCCGATACGTTCACACACGTGTAGCACGTCACACCTGCTGTGAACCAAACAGAATACAGCACATTTTAGTCAAATTAAATTAGTACATTACATTTGTTTCGTCGGTTTTCAGTACCGTACCAAACTGAATAGTAATCTAATTAAATTAAAAGCTTCTTTTTTTTTACCAGAAATGTTTGTCGGTTCAGGTAATTTAACTTTTAACCGGACTGTACAACACTCTTCACAAAACATTTCAGAACATTAACAAATTTACCTCCTAAGGCTAAAACCAAACTTTTAACAAACTTAGACATACAAATTTTTAAAACGATCTTAAAATACTGTTCGTAATTTCGAAAACAAAACAACTGAAAGCTAATTTAATTAACTTTCATGTACTGTGAAACTTTAAAAGCATGACTAAAAGTACCATTAATTTTATGTCTATTGACATCACTCTAAATGGAGACAGAAAGCTAACAAATTATTCTGAACGGTTCAAATATAACTCAAAAAATCATAAAGAACGAGTTTCATTCTATGAATTTAATCCACGAGCCACGAAGAATAACATGGCCGTATTTCGTATTACCGCGTCAACACTAACGTGTCTGTAAAACGCAGTTTGATGTCTGACTGTTTTTCGAAAGGAAATCGCCGATCAGCTCGCGAGGGAGGGTTCTGCTCACCACTTTTTTGGACCGGAGCCGGCGTTCGGGGTCTTAAGGCACTGTATAAGAAGAAAAAATGCAGTACTGGTCGGAGAGACAGCACTTTATGCGACGGCAGGGTCTGGCTGGCACTGTGACACAGGCTGGAGAGTTGATCTCGGGCCCTCATACTGCTGCCAAGACCACGCTAATGTCCTTTAACCCTTTAAAGATGAAGCGTATCTCTTTTATATAAGGACTCAGTGCGTACCGCGCTGTAAACACTCTCCACTTCGGTTATAAAAACCAGTCTCTTAATGTTTTATAAGGCAAAAGTTGCTGTTTGTTCTGAGATCCGTAAAAACACATAAACGCACTGTGGGCACCACGTAGAATTTTTTAATGTTAAACGGGGTGGTACGTAAAGTTACCGCAAGGCTTTAAAATGTTAACCCTTTAAAGACGAAGCGTATCTGTTTTATATAAGGACTCAGTGCGTACCGCGCTGTAAACACTCTCCACTTCGGTTATAAAAACCAATCTCTTAATGTTTTATAAGGCAAAAGTTGCTGTTTGTGAGATCCGTACAAAACACATAAACGCAATGTGGGCACCACGTAGAATTTTTTAATGTTAAACCGGGTGGTACGTAAAGTTACCGCTAGGCTTTAAAAGGTTAATAGGCCGCAGACCAGGGTAGTTAATGGCCTTCTCCCTGGGCATGACACCCTGAGAAGGCATCTTCACATAATGTGGCTCATGGATAGTCCCTTGTGTAGGAAATGCGGTGCTGGGGACGAAACTTCAGCCCATGTGCTGTGTGAGTGTGAAGCCTTGGCGACACTCAGATATATCTATCTGGGATCCTTTTTCTTGGACCCTGATGACATTAGAGGTCTGAGTCTAAGGGCAATTTGGAACTTCTTTAGAAGGACAGGGCTGTCATGACTTGGACCCAGTGAGGGGGCACAAAGGGTCTGTCAAGGCCTCCGTGCGTCGGGACTGTAAGGGCTCGACCCACATTCACTTGCGTACTTACTGACTGTTTTCCAGTAGAACAAACCACCTTAGAACAACAGCATATTTACATGATTTTTCGCCCAACTCTGTCCTCTTTCAGGAACTCATAACTAAACAGCCCATTGAGAACCCCCCAACATTATGGGACCAACGGCTATTCGTGAGTTCTCTATAACACAAACGGGATTTTTGTTTTTTATTACAAATGTGGGGCCTGCTCTTTTGTATGGGTGTGAAACTTGGTCTGTCACACTGAGGGAGGAAAAAAAACTGAGGGTGTTCGAGAATAGGGTGCTGAGGAGGATATTTGGGTCTAAGAGGCACGAGGCGACAGGGGACTGGAGAAGACTACATAACGGGGAACTTAATGACCTGTACTCATCACCAAATATTATTCGGGTAATCAAATCCAGAAGAATGAGATGGGCGGGGCATGTAGCACGTATGGGGAAAAGAGAGGTGCACACAGGATTTTGGTTGGGAGACCTGAGGGAAGGCGACCACTTGGGAGACCCAGGCGTAGATGGGAGGATAATATTAAAATGGATCTTCAAGATGTGGGACGTGGGGGCATGAACTGGATTGAGCTGGCTTAGGATAGGGACAGATGGCGGGCTCTTATGAATGTGGTAATGAACCTCGGGGTTCCATAAAATGTGGGGAATTTCTTGACTAGCTGAGAAACTGTTAGATTCTCAAGAAGGCCTCTGCTCCATGGAGTTATTTAGTTATTACAAATGTGGGAAGGGATAGCGTAGTCGGTATAGCGACTCGCTACGGGCTGGACGTTCCGGGGATCGAATCCCACAAAATTGTAATAGCTGCCATGATTTGAAAATTCTGTTTGAATATTCTATTTTTACACTACAGAAATTGTTCTTCTATTGAACTTTGTGTTTGAGATTTTATTTTTGGCTCCATGTAAGTAGACAAAAAATGTACGAATAAAATGTATCGGCTTAAGAAAATCCCGGTGGGGTTAAAAATTTTACGCACCCGTCCTCATCGGTACTGGGGTAAACCCAGCCCCTGCACACTGGGTACCTCGTCATTTCCCTCTTTTACAACTTAGTCTTTAAAGGCTAAGAATCTACTCTATGCATTTTTTACAGCGTAATGAATATTTTTGGCTTTGTACGAAACGGAGTCCCTTGGATCAAAGGGGTAAAGCAGTTGTGGCACATTGCAAAGCGTTACGTAATCCCAAAGCCGATCCCAGTGGCCGTGCGGTCTAAGCCGTAGGTTTCCGGCCGAGCGCTTGCTGGGATCGTGGGTTCGAATCCCAACGGGGGCATGGCAGTTTGTCTCTTGTACAGTGTTTGTGTTGTCAGGTAGAGGTCTCTGCGACGGGCCGATCCCTCGTCCAGAGGAGTCCTACCGACTGTGGTGTGTGTCTGAGTGTGATCAAGTGCAAATAAACAACATCGACACCTGCTGTGAGTAGGTAGAAGAGGGAAGGACTACGAAACGAAACGTAATCTCAAAAAATACAAAGACTGGATCATGTTAGGTGGTGATCCGGCCAAATTTTTAACTCAACTTCAGTTAAAAAACATGCACGCAGTTCGTGTAGGTGACACACTAGGAGGAGTGCGAAGTCATGCTCTAACCGGAAGTACTCAAAATTGTAGGCATGCATAATGGGATTTTTTGGTAGCGGTTAAAGAGTGTAATAATAATAATACAAGGGATGGTGTTCTTTTTATGACAGAGACGGAGGAAACTAAATTAAAAGTGAAAATTAGGGGGGCAAGAAAGGAAACAGATGAAAGGATTAGGCCCCACAGGTGGTCCGGAACAAAGAAAGGACGCGTGCTTTGACTTAGGGAAAAAATTACGCGAGTATTAAGGGAAGTTAAGAGAACAAAAGCATTAAAATGAAAGACGGGAAATGTTATGTCAGATATATTATCCCGCTATGTAGAGGGCCTTGGCTGCTCTTCAGACTTGTAAATCTTTGTGGAAACCTTCTATATTACGTCCCGTAATGCCTGTATAAGGGATAAAAAAGGCATATTGGTTGGGTGGAATTTTAGAAGCATTATTAACCCTTTAAAGATGAAGCGTAAGCTATTCTATTTGAAGACCCAGTCCGTACCGCGCAGTAAACGCACTCCGTCTCGGTTATAATAACCAACTATTTTATGTTATACAGGACGAAAGTCGCTGTTTGTTCTGAGACAAACGCAAAACACATAAATACACTCTGTGGGCAGAACGTAGAAATTTTTAATTTTAAACTTGTTGGTGCATCAAGTAACCAGTAGGCTTTAAAAGGTTAAAGAAGCCACTCATTAGGGAGCAGAGCCACTAAATGGAAGCCTGAAGGACACTTCGAAAATTCTGAAAGTTTAAGCGTGAATGAAAGAAAGGCTGTCATTGTGCTGAATTAACCCTTTAAGGACGAAATGTGTCTGTCTCACGTAAGGACTCAGTCCGTACCGCGCAGTAAACACACTCCGTCTCGGTTATAAAAACCAGTCAGTTAATGCTGTATAGGGAAATAATCGCTGTTTGTTCTGAGATCCACACAAAACACATAAATACACTGTGTGTGCAGAACGTATATTTAAAGTTTCAGTCCGTACCGCGCAGTAAACACTCCGTCTCGGTTATAAAAACCAGTCAGTTAATGCTGTGTAGGGAAATAATCGCTGTTTGTTCTGAGATCCACACAGAACACATAAATAGACTGTGTGGGCAGAACGTAGAATTGTTCAATTTTAAGCCTGTTGATGTATCAAGTAACCAGTAGGCTTTAATGGATTAAGCTACTCATGACGAAACGTGGCTATAAATTAGATGCAGCGAATGAATTTAAACATTTTTTATGCAAGAACCGTGTATGAAAATTGATCCATGACACACAGCGTCTGTGTATTAAAATCAGGCTTCCTGTTTGCAGTCAGAGTGTGTTCAAACCTGGTTTCAGTCAATGTAAGATCAGACATGTTACAGCAGCCTCTGTAATCTCCTGTCAGGTTCGTAGACCCACTGCAGAGAACTGACAGATTGATCGGAAAAGTAAAAAGGAATCTGGAGTTCGACCAGGGCGCCGGTGGAGGGGGGGGGGGCACCCACCAGAAAAAAAAGAAACTAAGGTAGGCCTGCCTGCTTTCTGTTGACCCTGCAACATTATTCAGAGTAGAAGACCTGGGGTAATTTATATCATACTCCATCCGTGGGCCCCTAGAGCATGACTAAAACATTTGTTGTCTTACATCAGCATAATGGGCAGTCGAAATGGGGCAGAATTGGCATGGGGCTGGTTGACAGAAGAATTTTGGTTTTATTCCCGCCAGGGTCTGAAGAAATTTCGCCCCCCCCCCAAAAAGCCCAGACCGGCTGTGTGGCCCAAAGAACCTACAGGGTGTTCATTTCACAGCTATAAATTTGCGGGATTGCAAAGCCGACCATTCCTCTCCATACAGGGCCGAGGTTAAGCACGTCTGCACCTGTACGGAGTTCTCTCCCATACAACTTCTATAGCTTTACAAAAAAAACTGTACCTTTAATAGACCAGAGTGTCTAATAGACGTAGAGAACGGGTGTCCTGAATTCTACTTTTAATTAATTTTTCTGAGACACTGAATATCGTAAGCTCCAAAACTGTGTTGCTTAAGGAGGTGTAAGGAGGTGTAAGGCCAACATTTCCATGACGTAATTTACAGACCTTCTGGACTTGCATTCTGAAAAATAACCGTCCTGAAAATCTGTGGAATTGTTGACATACATACACACATACGTACGTACGTACGTACATACGTACATACATACATACATACATACATACATACATACATACATACATACGTACATACATACGTACATGCATACATACAGACGTACGTACGTACGTACATGCATACATACATACACATATACATACATACATACGTACGTACGTACGTACATACATACATACATACATACATACATACGTACGTACGTACGTACATACATACATACATACATACATACATACATACATACATACATACATACATACATACATACATACATACATTCCATGGATCCATAATTTTTTCCCAAGACAACAGGACGTGGAATAAGTCATAAACATACAAAAATGTACATTGCAAAATACTTTAAACATTTTATGTGCAGAACTTAGAGGTCATTACTGTAGTTTACCTGCACACATAAGAAATTCATCTACAGAGCAAAAGCAGTGTGCATTTAAGCGTCTTCTTAGTGCTACTTTAAATTGTGCCTTTTCATTCCTAACATTTGTGACACTCTATGGTAAACTGTTGAAAATTCTGATGCCAGAATAGAATGCATTTTTCTGAAAGCATGATAGGTTGGCAGTTGGTCTATGCAGATGGTGCTTATTCTTTGGATCAGTACTGCGTGCTGATGGATTTGTTTGAAAATTTTCTTGGTTATTAACAAAGAAGTTCATTAATGACAATATATATTGGCATGGAACAGGCAAAATCTTTAGTTTTTTAAATAGATTTCTACATGGAAATCTAGGATGTGCACCAGCCATAATTCTGATTATTTTCTTTTGGAATGTGAATATCTTCCTGCTGTTGGAAGAATTTCCTCAAAAAATTATTCCTTAGTGTATAATAGAGTGAAAATATGCGAAATAAATTCACTTGGGAGTGGGTTCAAAACGCGTCTTGTCCAGTAACAGGACGCCCTCCTCCTTATCACATGTTTTTCCTTACATTTATTTTAAATATTAAATAAGTCAAAGTACAGATGATATACTTGTGAACGTACTTCCCGCTATGTTGGAAGCACTACACAGTGCAAATTTGCGTCTAGTTTCGAACTGCAGAAGAACGCTATAGATCTGTGCTCCTGGCAAGCAGTTTTCTAAAGGAAGTTAATGACAAGAAGCCGTGAAAGGAATTTCACTATCGTGAGGGGAATTGGGAGGGGAGGGTGGATGTGGCCATGAAAAAAGAGTTTGAGAAAAGTTGTTAGATGAAGCGTGCCTTACAAAGTACGTCGAGCCAGGAAGTTGGCAATTTCTTAGCCAAGTAGTACAGTGAACGATGGTTTTATTCTCTTTAAAATTTCTGCCAAGAACGCTAAATCACGCCCATAAACTGCACTAGTGTTACGGTATGACCGATATTTATACTTGATTACTAATGTAAACGTACTAGTCCACAATCAAATCGAGAAGAATGAGATGGGCGGGGCATGTAGCACGTATAGGTGAAAAGAGAGGTGCATACAGGATTTTGGTGGGTAGACCTGAGGGTAGGCGACCACTTGGGAGACCCAGGCGTAGATGGGAGGATAATACTGAAATGGATCTTCAAGACGTGGGACAGGGGAGCATGGACTGGATTGAGCTGGCTCAGGATAGGGACAGATGACGGGCTCTTATGAATACGGTAATGAACCTCCGGGTTCCATAAAATGCGGGAATTTCTTGACTAGCTGACAAACTCTTAGCTTCTCAAGAAGGCCTCTGCTCCATGGATTTATTTATTTATTTATTTATTTATTTATTTATTTAGTTAGTTAGTTAGTACTAGTCCACAGTACTGGGCCGTCCTTTACGAGGTAATCACTGCACTTATAGTAATAATCATGCACTTTACGTAGCCCAACACTGATGTTCCTGCTGAGTAAAATGGAACCAGTCCACTCATTGCATCTGATTTATTTAAGATTCATTTTAATATTATTCTTCCATCTACATTTAGATCTTTACAGTCTTCAGGTTTTCCGGCCAAAATTTGACATTTATTTCCCATGAAAGATGCATGTTCTGTCGCTTATAAATTAATCACGCTGTATATGACACAATTCTGTAATCTGAATAAGCCAATGTTTATCTTAATGTGAAGAAAACAGATACGAAACTTTCGATTACAGATTTAGTACGCTTTTGTCGTATTATGCTAGCATTAGCCGACGACTGTACTGCAGTGGACTGTAAACATTACTGCCTGGCCCAATCCAAGAGCTGAATGAGACACTCTGTAAGTGCAGATGGTTATTGAGCTGAAAATTTTTTTCAGCAATTAAAACATACTTTGCCAGCCAGCCATTACTATGTTCTGTATGTATGTATGTATGTATGTATGTATGTATGTATGTATGTATGTATGTATGTATGTATGTATGTATGTATGTATGTATGTATGTATG
>BLKM01003048.1:1500911-1612423 GCA_013340265.1 Coptotermes formosanus
ACACACACAGACACACACAGACACACACACAGACACACACACACAGACACACACAGACACACACAGACACACACACAGACACACACACACAGACACACACAGACACACACTGACACACACACACAAACACAGACACACACACAGACACACACAGACACACACACAGACACACACACAGACACACAAACAGACACACACACAGACACACACAAAGACACACGCACAGACACACACAGACACACACACACACAGACACACACACAGACACACCAGAATGAAGAAAAATAGCGCTTAGTTGCTTAAATGGTCTTTTTCAGGTTACAGAAGTGACAGCAAAAATACATTTTACAGTTTCTGCCTGGAATTGGAAGCACCTTTAATATTTCCCACAATTCTTTTCTTTACCTCTGAAAGTTCAGATTGCTCAAAATTTAGGCATGTTCGATTCCAGTAAGTGGATGCACGAGAGACCCCTGGTAGGGCAGTTACACACCAAAAGTTTGCAAATGATAAACCTCACCTTTTAACGTAGTTTGCTAACACAGTAGGAAATTTACTGCGAGCGTATACCGTATTCATGACACGAAGAAAAGGCAAATGTTACCACGTGCCTAAAGGAGCCCCGAGTGCAGAAGTGAACTATAGTGCACTACCCAAACGTGCGTTGAAATGCGGATTGTCGTAATCTATAAAGGATTTTTCTATTACTGTGAAGGTAAAAAGGTACTACGACATGATGATGTATCACCTGAACTTAACCCTTTAAAGACGAAACGCATTCTGTCTAATATAAAGACTCAGGGCGTACCGCGCAGTAAACACTCTCCACCTCAATTTAAAAAACCAATCATTTGAAGACGTGTCAGGTAAAAGTTGCAGATTGTTCCCAGATAAGTAAAAACACATAAACGCGATGTGAGCATAGTGGAGAATTGATTAAAATTAAGCCTGGTAGTACGTAAAGTTACCGCTAGGCTTTTAAAGGTTAATTACTGCTGGGACCATCAGTAGTGTAACTTCTAATATTAAAACCTTGAAAACAGAAATCTGCGTGAACTTATTCACACACCAGACGCGATTCGTATTAATGCCACTCTGAATTTTTCCGTGGAAATTCCCCCCCCCCCCCCCTCAGAAGACTTGGATTGAATTGCATTGCATTGGATTGGATTAAATTGGATCCGGTGCCTGTCATTGCTGGTCACATTCTATGATGTAAGGCTACTTGAAATATTGCAAGAGTCCAAAACAAAATTGCAAGGGAGAGCAGGTAGCGGGACTGCTGTTGGCAGACAAACTGGCAGTAAGTGGAATGACTCGGTATAGGTTTAGAAAAAGCAACAAATTCTGCAGACGTGTCAGCAAGGGACGGAAGCGCATGATATATATAGCAAAGACAAAGAGATTTGTTTTGAAGAGGGAGGGAAAGTTGGGTGAAAATAAAAAATTGACGCTGTGAAGAGAAGTGGTAAATGTAACATAAAGCAAAGCATTTTGATACAATTGTGAATAGCAGAGAGCGCGGGAAATTGGAGGAAACTGGAAACAATTAGGGAGAATTCAGCGCTGAAGGGGACCAACCTGTACTTTGACAAAATCCTCTTGTATCATAAAAGCGCACAAATGTTATTTTGCATTATATTTATCACAATATATATTTATTTCATGGTTTAAAAGATTCTACCAAATGCTAATACGTGAATTGCTAATACGCGTACTTGAATTGCTAATACGTGTACTGTAATTTGTACTGTTCCATATATGTATGTGTTATTGTATTGTGGTGTCTGTACTGGTGTGAGGCTGCTGCCACCGGGTGGAAACCCAATTGCAGTAAGAAATAACAACAATAATAATAATAATAATAATTAAAATTAAATATTGTTCTAATGTGTGAAATTACACTACATTAAAGTAATATTAGTGCTTGTTAGTGTACAACACCAAACACAAAAAATGTATTTTAACGGGGACAGAACTGTTATGATTAGGATGGTCACGAATGATGACAGACGTGGAAATTTGAAAGCTAAGTAGAATTAAGTTACACAGAATGAAACCATTAGTGCATATGTAAAACAGAGGGAAGACAAATATGGAAAAAAAAGTATTGGTGTAATTATTTATTTCTTGTTGTTGTGGGAAATACAGCAGACAAATCCTTTAGAGAATGCGTTGAAATAGAAACTGCACGAGCGGAAGGCAAAGAGTAGGGTGCAATAAATGGAGAGATGTAAAAGTTGGGCATTAAAGATTATTAACACAATGGAAAGGAAGAGTGAAAGGATATGTGGAAGAAAAGAATAAAAGACGTGTCCATAGTATAGGCAAATACTCGACGTTAGCGTGAGAGGAAAAATACAGTGTCACTCTATATTTGTATTAATATAAAGGTAAAATAAATGGGGAGACTTACACAGTCTTATGTAAACAGAAACACATGCGAGGAATGAAAAAGAGCAATATACTTTTTGAAATTCAGGGGTGCAGGAGAATCATTAAAAACACAAAGGTACGTCGTAAAGAGTGAATGTATACGTAATACGAAGTGATAAAGAAAACACAATTGGGGGCCAAATTGCCTAAAAAATTTTGAGAATGTTAATATAGAAGTGGGTATTAGGCGAATAATGTGGCGTGAGGTTAGAGGTTACTGGCAGAAAGTGTATGGGTGGGAATATGTAAAAATAAACGGAAAAAAGGAATGAAAGATTATGGTAAAGAAATAGCAGATAGAAATGCAGAACAGGAGGTATAGAAACGGTATGTGTGTGTTCCGAATGTTACAGCTGCCGGAGATGGTGTGTAATTTAAGCGGGAAGTTACAGTGTAGGACTGGACAGTTAACTTGTGCATCTCTATTTGTAATGAACTAAGGGCTGACTTAAATGTTCGTTCATTTCTTCATTTACGTCAGTCAGTGTGCGTGTGTGTGCGTGTGTGTATGTGTGTGTGCGTGTGTGTATGTGTGTGTGCGTGTGTGCCCTTTAATCGACCATTTTCCTTGAGGTATCAGTTCGTAACAAACATGGACTACATAAGGATATTACATAGATTTTCAGGTTCTCGCTTCAATTGTTGATTATTTTATTGCCTTCTTCTGGGTTTTCACGCCGCATGGCAGATCTCTGTTCCTGCGCGATACTGACTTTCCATTAAGTAAAATATATTTTCGCAGTAGACAGAATTAC
Source organism: Coptotermes formosanus (assembly GCA_013340265.1). Lineage (NCBI taxonomy): Eukaryota > Metazoa > Arthropoda > Insecta > Blattodea > Rhinotermitidae > Coptotermes > Coptotermes formosanus. The sequence continues at coordinate 1,504,103 of BLKM01003048.1, forward strand.
AAACATTGATTAACGTTGTACGTTTCCACAAGTTTAGATTAGTAATTAGCCTCGTCATTTGGTTAAAAATTTTCTGAAGTTTCCCAAATATTTTGCAAGAAATAACATCAAAAGGGACGTACGTTCGTGTCGATTGTGAACGTTCTTGACTTTTACGTATTTGGCGGAATATTTATTTATTTATTTCACTAAATGCGCCAGCAGTATTAGTAACAAGACACGCAGTGTAAGTATAAACGTTACATTGAGGCGCGTTCGCGTAACCATTTTTGCCTTGTAAAAGCAACGATTATTACATGTGCTGAGTGCCTGTCTGTAGCATTAGTTATCCAGCATGCAAAGCGCATGCGCCGTATTATATAGCCACCTGTGGCCTGTCAGGCTGCACCATATTTTTCCACATTATCTCATAAAATTTATGAGTTTCGGAAAAAAGTTATTCAACAAAAAATGTGTGCTTTGATTTCTCTACAAATTTTATCCGAAACATTTCACATTCTAAGAAGAATTGAGCGAGATATTACCATAAATGTGCTTAACGTCTTCATGTAAAGTGCCCGTTATTCTTCTCATATTTTAAAGAAACTTTAATTTTCTCGACAGATTTTCGAAAAATACTCAAATATCAAATTTCATGAAAATCCGTCCAGTGGGTGCCAGTTGTTTCATGCGGACGGGCAGACAGATGGAAGGACGCACAGACAGAGGGGAGGACGCGCGGACGGACAGAGGGACAGGCATGGCGAAACTAGTAATCTCTTTCTGCAATTTTTCAAAAGTGCCTCGAAAATCTCTCTATAATTTCCAAAGTAATTCCCAGGAGTAATTGTATTTTTTTTTGCTGAAATCTCTTTGTTTGGAGCGCATTAATATCTATGCCTATCAGTTTTAATTTTAGGCATATAAGCAATTTAGTGAAGTGAATAAGCCATTGAACATGGAAGCCTACAGTTATTTAAGATCTCGACGGAACTTAACGTTTGTTGTAAGACTTTCGCCGAGGTGACTGTCATTAGGAACATTACGGGCCGTGTAGTGTACATTCAGAGAGCTACGCGGAGTTAATTAGATCCTCTAAAACTGTAACGGACAGCGATACGAAGTACAAATTTGACACTTGAAAAAAGACAGGCGATTTTCGATATACGGAAGATTTATTTCTTATTGACTCGGCTGATCGATCAGGAGTTGTATTTGTTTGCCTTCAGAACTTCAGATTTTATAGCGCCGGGCCTTAAATGTCAATAACTCAAACTGTCACATATCTTAACCTTTTGAAGCCTAGCGGTAACTTTACGTACCACCAGGTTTAACATTAAAAAATTCTACGTGGCACCCACGTTGCATTTATGTGTTTTGTACGGATCTCAGAACAAACAGCAACTTTTGCCTTAAAAACATTAACAGATTGGTTTTTATAACCGAAGTGGAGAGTGTTTACAGCGCGGTACGCACTGAATCCTCATATAAAACAGATTGGCTTCGTCTTTAAAGGGTTAATAATGTAACATTTGTCCTGTAGTGATATTTGACACCGAGAACGTTGCTACAACAGGAAAACTATAGACTTGTAATGTGGAGGTGCCGAGTTGTAATCTTGGTCGGAGTACTGCCTATTCCGACAGGGGTTCCGTGGATTTATTCAGTACCTGTGGACATATTACAGGATGAATGGGCATAGTTTGATTACGTTGTGAGGGTTTCTTTCCAAATACCTTCCAATTCACCATTTGCCAGTAATTTTGCCCTTGGCTGTCCATGGTTGGTTAGCCGCGTTGCTTCCGTGGAACTTGTCTAGGGCGACGAAGGAAATCCAAGATAAGACATGCAGTGTACGTGTAACATAACACTGAGGCGCGTTCGCGTGACCGTTGTTGCCGTGGAGAGGCAATAAGTGTAACATATTCAGTGTGTGTGTCTGTAGCCTTAGTTATCCGGCGTGCAAAGCGCATGCGTCCTATTATATTGCCGTCTGTGACATGTCTGGGTTTAACATATTTTACCACTTTATCTCATAAAAGGCACAATTTTCGGGAAAATTCATCGTCATCATCATCATCATCATCATCATCATCATGAAGCTGTCATGCAGTTGGGCCAGTTGTTGACCCATTCCCGTCTCCTTCATCGAGATGTCTCTTCAGTGGTCTTCCCTGGTACCTACTGCCTTTCGATGTGCAGTTTTTCAGTGTCCTGCCTAATCGGTTACCGGGGCGTTCTGTTTACATGGAGCAGAGGCCTTCTTCAGAAGCTAACAGTTTCTCAGCTAGTCAAGAATTTCCCCGAATTTTATGGAACCCGGAAGTTCATTACCGCATTCACAAAAACCCGCCACCTGTCCCTATCCTGAGCCAGCTCAACCCAGTCCATGCCTCCATCCTGCTTCTTGGAGATCAGTTTTAATATTATCCTCCCATCTACGCCTGGGTCTCCCAAGTGGTCTCCTTCCCTCAGGTCTCCCTACCAAAATCCTGTATGCACCTTTCCTTTCCGCCATACGTGCTACATGCCTCGCCCATCACATTCTCGATTTCATAACCCGAATAATATTTGGTGATGAGTACAGGTCGTTAAGTTCCTCGTTATGTAGTCTTCTCCACTCCCCTGTCGCCTGTCTCTTAACTAACTAACTAACTCCATGGAGCAGAGGCCTTCTTGAGAAGCTAACAGTTTATCAGCTAGTCAAGAAATTCCCCGCATTTTATGGAACCCGAAGGTTCATTACCGCATTCACAAGAGCCCGCCACCTGTCCCTATCCTGAGCCAGATCAATCCAGTTCATGTCCTCCCATCCCACTTCCCGAATGTCCATCTTAATATTATCCTCCCATCTACGCCTGGGTCTCCCAAGTGGTCGCCTTCCCTCGGGTCTCCCCACCAAAATCCGGTATGCACCTCTCTCCTCCCCCATACGTGCCACATGCCCCGCCCATCTCAGTCTTCTCGATTTGATTACCCGAATAATATTTGGTGATGAGTACAGGTCATTAAGTTCCTCGTTATGTAGTCTTCTCCAATCCCCTGTCGCCTCGTCCCTCTTAGGCCCAAATATCCTCCTCAGCACCCTATTCTCGAACACCCTCAGTCTTTGTTCCTCCCTCAGTGTGAGAGACCAAGTTTCGCATCCATACAGAACAACAGGTAAAATTATAGTTCTGTATACCCTAATCTTTGTGTTTTTGGATAGCAACCTCGAAGACAAAAGATTCTGCACCGAATGATAGCAAGCATTCCCCGACTTCAATCTGCTCTTAATTTCTTCATGAATGGAGTTTCGATTCGTTAGGGTTGCTCCCAAATATTTGAATTCTTCCACCCTTTCAAAGGATTTATTATCTATATTTATGTTGTGATTGTGTCGTGCATTCTGGTTTCGAGACATGACCATGTACTTAGTTTTCTCAGCATTTACTTCTAGACCAATCTCCTTACTAGCAATAATTAAATCTTCTGCATTTTTCTTTATGCTATGTACGCTTCCGCCCAATATATTAACATCATCAGCATAAACCAGAAGCTGATGTGTACCATTCAATTTCAAGCCCTCCTGGTTTGCCTGAACCCTCCTAATGGCATATTCTAAAGCAAAGTTGAAAAGCAATGGCGACAGAGCATCTCCTTGTTTCAAGCCATTCTTAATAGGGAACGTGTCAGACAGATGTTTGCCTACCCGAACTCTGCTATATGTTTCACTTAGGCACATTTTTATTAACCTTACTAGTTTCATGGGGATACCGAACTCAATGAGAATATTATACAAGACCTCCCTCCTAACTGAATCATAGGCTTTCTTGAAGTCTATAAATAGCTGATGAACTGCCTCATTGTATTCCCATTTTTTCTCAAGTATTTGACGAATGCTGAATATATGATCAGTGGTTGACCTGTTACGTCGAAATCCACACTGATGATCCCCAATAATTTCCTCTGCATATGGAGTTAACCTTGACAAAAGGATGTTGGATAGAATTTTGTACGTAGTCGACAAAAGTGATATGCCTCGATAGTTACTACAATCTGTCTTATCACCCTTCTTATAAATAGGCACAATGACCGACTCCTTCCATTCCTCAGGCAATTCCTCCTTATTCCAAACAGAAATAATAAGTTTATGGATTTCAGACCGAATAATCCTACCCCCTGCTTTAATCAATTCTGCTGGAATCTGATCAATACCTGGTGATTTGTGGCTTTTTAGTTTTCCAATAGCCATCTCAACCTCAAAGGCACTGGGCTCAGGCACTAGTGGCTCTGCTGTGTGTACTTCAATCTGCCTAACATCATTAACCCCGTGTATATTCAACAGCTGGGAGAAATGATTCCTCCACCTAGCCAAAATACTGTGGGAGTCTGCAACCAGGTCACCCTTCTCATCCTTTACTACATTACTTCTAGGCTGGTACCCCCTCTTAAACTCATTGATACGCCTGTCTCTTAGGTCCAAATATCCTCCTCAGCACCCTATTCTCAAACACCCTCAGTCTTTGTTCCTCCCTCAGTGTGAGAGACCGAGTTTCACACCCATACAAAACATCTGTTTACATGGTGAATCCAATTTCTCTTGTATTCCTGTATTTAGTTCAAAACTGGGGCGGAAAAAGATACTGAACCTAAAATGTGTGTTTTGACTTTCTCTGTAAGATTTGTCTGAAACATTTCTCATTCTAAGAAGAATTCAGCGAGACTTTGTCACAAATATACACAGGTCTTCATGTAAAGTACCCGTTATTCGTGTCAGATTTTAATGAAACTTGAATTATCTCGACAGAATTTTAAACAATTCTCAGATACCAAATTTCCTGATACAGTCCAGTGCGAGCCGTGTTGATCCATGCGGACGGGCACGCAGACCAGTCGAAGCCAGCAGTGGCTTTTCTCAAATTTGCGAACGCGTCCCTAAAACCACAGCCAATCAGGATATTTGGCATCCTGGCCGAAGTTTGAAACTGACGTCCTCAAATTATATTTCTAGATACTCAGCGCTGCACCAGCTAGTGGGAATTTACTGCCGTGTTTCCAAAACTAATTATCTGTTCAAGTGGGACTCTACACCGCACAGTTATTTAGCGTACCTCTACGTGCTTCAAACGAAAAAAAAAAAGTTGAATATCAAGTTGAACTCATTGAAACAAATGCACGTTCACACAGTTCCCTTTTTTCGAGGTTGAATTCTTATTTAGATAAAGTTATTTAAAAACATTAGTATGGATTTCGAAGCTACGTATCAGCTGCTGATGACACACAGTATTCAGTATTCATCAAATACTTAAGAAAAAATTAAAACTTATTTGGCACATACATTAGCTATTTAAAGACACGAAAAAAGCTTTTGGTTCCATTGGGAGGAATGTTTTGCACAGTACTGTCTGCGTATTTGGTATCCCCATGTATGTTGTTACGCTGATTAGAACGCATTTATATTAGACCTACAGTAAATTCCGAACAGGCAAAGATATGTGTGATAAATTTTTTAAGTCGCGTATACAGAGTGGTTAAACAGTCTAAGACTCTTAATATATATATAGACAGACAGAGGCAGAGACACATTGTGAGCTTTAAAACGTGTGTGTTATAGTCCTTATGACACGGTTGCGATAAATGTTTTTGGTAAATGAAAAAAATATATCAAATTTTGTTGTACGTGTCCCTTTGAGGACGGTCTGATAAAAGGAGGTGCCCTAACACCATTGCTTTTTAAACTTTTCTTTAGGATGTGCCACTAGATATGTCTAAAAAGACCAGGCGGGGTTGAAGTTAAATGGAACACATCAGCTTCTGGTTGACGATGATAATATTACGTAATTTATTGGGCGAAAATATAAATACTGTAAAGAGAAGTGCAGAAAATGTATTAGTCACTATTAATGAGATTTTTATAAAAGTAAATGCTGAGAAGAACAATTGTATAATTGTGGCTCCTAAACGGACTGCAGAACGAAATAGCAACATAAAGACACAATAAATTATTTGAAAATTTGGCGAAGTTGAAATGTTCGGAAACGGGCTTTCTAAGCAGGACTATCCTTGCAGTTAGTCAGTCAGTCAGTCAGTCAATCAGTCAGTTAGTTGGTTGGTTGGTTAGTTAGTTAATATAGCCGTAGTATCCGCTGATGTATGTGGAAAGATGAGTCAGATAAACGTCATTGAAGTTACAAAATTTTCAGAAATTTTGTTTAATCTCTACAAATTGGCAACAGCCTACAGATACGCCGCAGGCCACTGAGGGGTCACATCCCTTTTTGCAAAACATGGCGGAAATATTGTGATAATATACTGCGCTTGTTATTGTAACAGTTGTGAGGTTATTAATTTGCCGTGCTGTTTGCATTATTAAAGTATTAATCAACTACAATTATGGCATTCATTAAATTAACACCCACTGGTTGCTTTCGTGATAGACTGCGCGTCGGCAGCTTGTCAGGGAGACGAGATTTATATCCACTAATAAACACAACGTTATTTTTTTTTCAAGCCTGTCTGTCTTCGCTAGAATTTCGCACGTGGTTGCAAGTTGGTGTTCTGTCATCCCTGGTAATTGATGCTTTATTTGCCTTAACGTCGCAGTTTCAAAGGGCCAGGGCCGGAACACAAACACTCGCACATAATTAACTGTCCTCCCTTATCACTCAGGGACAACGAGTGTTGTGCGAAACTGTGTAGAATTTCGTTCTGTTTTTTGGGGAAGTGTTAGAAGTTTCAGAATGTAGAATAGCCGTAACAAGGGCTACGTAATTTTTTTCATTTTTTATATACATCTAAAAGTTAACGCGGTTTAATGTTGTGCGGATTAACACATTGTGTTGCTTGCTGAGATACTCGCAATTTGGTCTTTAAATATAATAGTACGCATAAGGCACATACAATGAATGGTTAACGGAAAATTTAGTGGTATACTGAAGGCGCAATATCCCAGAGGGCCATGGGATTAATACTCACCGCCTTGAAAACTTTTAATCTCTATTAAAGAAGTAAATAACGCATAACTAACTAACTAACTAACTAACTAACTAACTAACTGACTGACTGACTGACTGACTGACTGACTGACTGACTAACTAACTTCATGGAACAGAGGCCTTCTTGAGAAGCTAACAGTTTCTCAGCTAGTCAAGAAATTCCCCGCATTTTATGGAACCCGGAGGTTCATTACCGCATTCACAAGAGCCTTCCACCTGTCCCTATCCTGAGCCAGCTCAACCCAGTCCATGTCCCACGAATTCCACGTCTTGAAGATCCATTTTAATATTATCCTCCCATCTACATCTGGGTCTCCCAAGTGGTCGCCATCCCTCAGGTGTCCCCACCAAAATCCTGCGTACACCTGTCTTTTCCCCCATACGTGCTACATGCCCCGCCCATATCATTCTTCTCGATTTGATTAGCAGAAATAAGTAAACACTGAATGACAAGAGAGACTTAAGAAGAAATTACTTTTGGATTGTATACAAGAGACATGTAAATAAAAGAGTGAATCCGGTGGACTGTACAGCGGAATTACACGTTCCAGAAATGTAGCCTGTTTCTGTAGCTGATTTTCCGATTCTGAAAACAACTTGGTTTTCGCTCGTTGCTCCATGACAACAAAGGAAAGCCTAATATGAGGGCACGACTGCTGTGACTGGACTGATTGAGCTAGAAGTTTCTTTCCACCTGTTCCTGGTGACTACGAAAAAAGAACTGAACTGACTAAAACGGCTCTGTGTGCCAAAACATACTTGCAGCATGACGTTTGCTCTTTTGTGGGATGTCACGCAGCGTCGAGTGGTAATTCTGTACCGACATTTCGGGATAGCCTATCTGTCCGATCTGCAACGGTCAAGAAGTGTTCTTGAACCTTTAAGATGGTACAGATAGGTTGTCCCGAAACGTCGGTACAGGGCTACCACTCGACGTTGTGTAATGCCCCAGAAGAGCGCAGATCTCACCTACAACGCGGCGGAAGCCTGAAATCACGCGTGCTTGCGGGATAACGCCAGTCCCGGGATTTTACACCTTGGCCACTTAAAATACGGGACAAAGAATAAGGAGAGGACGGAAGAAAAGAGATGGAATTTTTAGTCTTCTACAGGGATTACGTCGCAGCCGGGAAAACGCAGGCAGTATAGAGACTACGCTAAGTGATGGATGATCCGGGGTTCGATTCCCGGCAGGAGGAAGAATTTTTTCTTCTATTGAAAATCCACAAAGGCTCTGGGCCCCCCCCCCCCCCAGACTTCTACTTAATGGGCACCGCAGGTTCTTTTCTCAGGCCTAAGGCGGAGCGATCATGAAGTTTACCGCTAGTGCCAAGGTTAAGAACGAGTGGAGTTATACATCTCCTCCGCTTCATGCCATGGATAGGGTAAACGTTCCCCTTACCTTGTACAGAGAATGAGTTTCTTCATCCGTAAATGAAAATAAGATAAAACATTGGAGCTAGATGTACTTAATATAAAACATTTGAAAATTTGTCAACAATAATTTATAAAAATTCTTTTAAGTGTCATGCAAAATTTGTCGTCAAATACAGGGTTTGGAATTCTACCATGCATTATGGGAAATAAGCTGTCGTTTCGAATCTCATGGGGCTAAAATAATTTTGAAATATTTTCACTATTTAAATTAAAGTAAATTATCTGTATGCAGTAGAAACAAACTGGTGTCCACGGGGTGTATTATCTCAAATTACCTGCCTTCAGAAAAGTAGGACTAAAATTCCGGGTGTAAGTCCCGGAATGAGTACAAGCAAATACACGAACACTCAAAAGAACTTGAAAATTCCAGGGAAGTTTCCACGAACTTGTTCTCTTCTGGCCATAATTACAGTTCCGTCGCACATTCCATCTCAGTATTCTCTATTCCTCCCTGTCTGAGGTGTTGAAATATTGCTCGAGGTTCCTACCATAAATAAAGGACGCTCTTCCTTGAGGGAAGTTTCCGTAGTTATTGGCAGCAGTGTAAATCAAGGGGACGTTTCTTTCATCTTGTAAGGAAACAAGGCGATCTAATTCACAGCTAAAGTTAAAATAAACCTTCGTGCCTCTGAAATCAACTCGACTTTGTAAAAGGACCATCTATTTGGTAATCGGCTTCATAATATATTTTAAAACAAATCTCATTTGTTTTAAAATATATTGACTTTCCTTTAGTTTCCCCCCAGTACGTTCCTAACAGTGCGAAAGGTCACTCGTAACGTGCACAACTCTGAAATGCCACGAACATAGCCCTGACTTCTCTCGACATGACATTATGATCTTCAGGGTGGTTTCTTCAAACGTATGCAGCTGCTGGTTGCCCAACTCCTCTAAACATTTGCACAATTATTATTAACGTACATTCAGGTGTGGAGTTTTTATATATGGATGTGAACGGTAGCAGGTTGTCCTATGTGCAGGAATATGTTGGGGTTATTAGCAGGTATTTGAATTCAGTGGGGGATCCTAATCCGAGTGTAAAGTTTAGCGGAAGGCTATAAAATGCGACATTGTACTTCTCCGCTAGACCGGTTCAGGATCCGCTACTATTTGAATTTGTCATGTTGTTTTTCTTTGAATATGTGTATATATATATATATATATATATTGCATGTTATTGACTGCCGTTTTACCTTCCCATTGTACAAGCTTTTAATTATTTAATATCAAAAAATGCATTATAAAATATTTTACGCTGTATATTCGTATTATTACCGGATGGTGAGTTACTACTTTAAAGCTCTGCGTATACCATCCAATCAAATATCAGTACATTTCTTATTAGCAACAACTTATATTCATATATTTTAAACTGTAGTTTTGTGAATTATATTTTATCTGTGAATTGGTTCTAATGCTTCTGTAATTTTATTTTACCTCTAACGTGTACATCCTCTGTATTTTATCTCCCTGAGGATGGCAACATGGTTGACCGAAACATGTAGAATGTCATTGTGTATATAAACCAATTTTAATATAGTACTTGTGTGCGTTTGTTGGTATTACTATTTTAGATACAGTGTATTATCGTCATCTATTTCCTTTTTACTTCCCCGTACTAGGAAGAAATATTTGTTATCTGTGGAAGTAATGTGTTTCTAATTTATCCACAGACGTTCATAAATTTAAGCAGAAGGCACAAGAAGCATGATATAACGCATGATAAATCCTTATGTACGGGCATGTTTGGTAGGGGAATAAAGCCGACTTTGCACCGGTATTTAGCGCTAAGTTTAAGAATGAGTGGCATGCATTCATTTCAGCTAAGCCTTCAAGGCGATAAAAGAAACGACTTAACCTTTCGAGAGTGACACAGTGCATAGGCAAATCCGGAAACCCCTGAAATGCTGAATGATTTTAAAGCATTCTGAGTGTTTCGTCTCCATTGTGTGCAGGGTGGCATCCAGGTAATTATGTACAGCGTGTTAGTACATCAGGGGGCTGGTCGGTCCCCCTTAGAAAGACCTGTCAATTCTGCACTGGGAGGTAATGTGTGTGTATTGTGTGGATCTAACTAACTCCATGGAGCAGAGGTCTTCTTGAGAAGCTAACAGTTTCTCAGCTAGTCAAAAAGTTCCCTACATTTTATGGAACCCGGAGGTTCATTACCGCATTCACAACAGCCCGCCACCTGTCCCTATCCTGAGCCAGCTGAAACCAGTCCATGCCCCATCCCACGTCTTGAAGATCAATTTTAATATTATCCTCCCATCTAAACCTGAGTCTCCCAGGTGATCGCCTTCCCCCAGGTCTCCCCATCAAAATCCTGTATGCAACTCTCTTTTCCCCCATACGTGCTACATGCTCCGCCCATCTCATTCTTCTCGATTTGATTACCCGAATAATATTTGGTGATAAGTACAGGTCATTAAGTTCCTCGTTATGTGGTCTTCTCCACTCCCCTGTCGCCTCGTCCCTCTTAGGCCCAAATATCCTCCTCAGCACCCTATTCTCGAACACCCTCAGACTTTGTTCCTCCCTCAGTGTGAGAGACCAATTTTCACACCCATACAAAAAACAGGTAAAACTACAGTTCTGTATACCCTAATCTTTGTGAGGATCACATGCAATATATAAATGTATCTTATGGCAAACTATTTATTTCATAAATGTTAGAGTAGGCGTTACCTTTAATTACCTATAATTACCCCAAGAATGTATTGCTGGCAGTAGAAGTGAAATGAGTTAGTCTACATTCTTTATTACAAAAAAATATTAAAATACGGGACATGAAGCCCGTCCCTTTGCCAAGAAACACAGTAAATATAGAAGGGTTGACACGAATGGAACCAAATGGCATAACTGAATGAAAATTAATGCCGTGCCTGAAGCGTGGAATTCAAAACGAAGTCATTTCTGCAAAAATATACTCTGTGACATAAAAAATTCTCCCGCTATTGCTGTGAAAAATTTAAAAAGTCGTTTAGCACTGCACTTGCTCTAGACGTCGGAATAAAAGTTTAATTCTTTTCATAACAGAACAAAGAGAATGAAGAAAAACTTTTGGCAGGGGCAAGCGTCATGCTGTCAGCACGCTCTATTCTGGTGTCCACACATTAAAGGGCGCTTCTTGCTGCCCGCACTGCTGAATAAATTATTCTTTTTTCACGTTATGTACCTAAATTTGTAAAAAAAAAGAGAGAATTGGATTTTCCTATTACATGATTATTTTATTTAGCACCAGCTTGCTGCAAAATACGCGAACACACGCACTACTTTCATCATATTTAAAGCAAAAAAACTTGTTTCAAAGAGAAATTTCATAGATTTGAAAGTACTCATTACATGACTTGTACAAGATATTCAGCAATGTTAAATCAGGTATCATTCATTACTATACAAAATTTACACATCAGTCGAACATTTATTTAATTTTCTATTTCCTATTTAATCGTAGTCCTTCCCTCTTCTACCTACTCACAGCAGGCGTCGAGGTTGTTTATTTTCACTTGATCACATCCAGACACACACCACAGTCGGTAGGACTCCTCTGGACGAGGGATCGGCCCGTCGCAGAGACCTGTACCTGACAACACAAACACTGTACAAGAGACAAACATCCATGCCCCCCGTGGGATTCGAACCCACGATCCCAGCAAGCGCTCGGCCGCAGACCTACGCCTTAGACCGCGCGGCCACTGGGATCGGCTATTTCATATTTAATCTGGTCCTGAAGTACCATCTTCAGGAGAACAGAGCTATTAGGACAGTGGAGAATTATTGATGTCTTTACTTTAATAAGGGGGGCCGCGGTGGCGCAGTTGGTTGAGGCACTGCGCTGCAAACCGGAAGGTCGCGGGTTCGATTCCCGATGATGTCAGTGGAGTTTTTCATTGGCATAATCCTGTCGGTCGCACTATGGCCCTGGGGTCGACTCAGTCTCTAAAAGAAGCGAGTACCAGGAATATTTCCTGAGGGGTAAAGGCGGCCGGTGCGTAGGGCTGACAACCTTACCACTTTCATGTGCTGATTGTCTAGAAATCTGGGAACCTTAACCTCCTGGAACCCTGTGGGCCTGTCCAGGCCTGTAATGGGATTGTTTTTTTTTACATCAATAAAATGTATGATTTAATGCTTTCGTGTCGGCTAAATTCAATACAATACATCCGTACACGCACTGTGACACATTAATCAGCGCGTCATCTGCGTAAATTGAAATAATAATAATAATTAAAAAAAAGAAGGAGAATTCTGAAAAAAAATTTTCCGTCCTAGACTTAAAACTGTACCACAATGTGTTATAGAATATTTCCTTTAGAACTTGGGAACGTTTTTAAAAAGAAATATTTACTCTGCATAATTACAGTGTATTAACCCTTTAAAGACGAAGCGTGTCTGTTTTATATAAGGACTCAGTGCGTACCGCGCTGTAAACACTCTCCACTTCGGTTATAAAATCCAATCTCTTAATGTTTTATAAGGCAAAAGTTGCTGTTTGTTCTGAGATCCGTACAAAACACAAAAATACACGGTGTGGGCACCACGTAGAATTTTTTAATGTTAAACCTGGTGGTATGTAAAGTTACCGCTAGGCTTTAAAAAAGTTTAAAGGGGCAGCACAAGGCTCTGCCTGTCAGGGTGTCACCACAATTTGCACTCAAGTGTGCTCCTTGTTTCTTTTTGTGGTAAGTTCACCATGACAGTAGTTATAGTGATCGTTACAGAGCAGTGAGATGTCAAATTGCTGATCCTTGCGTACTATCGTGCTGCTGTAGGCACTCTCAGACTCCACAGCTACATTATGGATTATCAGGCGCTAGTCGAGTTTTGTGGAAGTAATATCACTGATTTTATATTTTGCTTCCCTGAAGATGGTTTTTGAAACCGTTATAATTTGCAGATAACAGCGTATAGTCTTCAGTGCTGACGTAGCAGTAGATTAACACACACACGCACGCACACACACACACACACACACACATACACACACACACACACACACAGGCATTGAAAGTGGTGCTTGAAGACTAAAACGAAAATAATTTGTAAGTAAATTACGGGTTTAAAAACAGTTTTGAGTAACATTGTAGTGTGTTATTGAATATTGTTAGGCATTTCATAGGTCTACGAAACAGTGGTTGAAATAGAGTTTTCTATGCCACGAACATGAATTCTGTTAAAGTTACTGTCACGTATGGAGCAATTATTTTTGGTACAAAATTTATATGCACAGCTATCCATTGTCACTCTTCTGTCGATTACAAAAAAAAATACGAATTTAAAATTTAGGCTAGAGTACGTGTGATGTAGCTACATGCGGTAACAAGAAATTTTCGTCCATTGGAACGTCTGAGTAGAATACAGCGCATGGACGGTCTACGAACAGATGAGGGCTATTGAAACCTGTAGTTTTTGCTGCATACGGACCATGTATGTGACGAGCAGGATTTTAGTGTTACGATTTGTGTTTGTCTGAGGCTGTTTCCTGGGTCAGTAACAAGAGAAACATTACACTGGATACACAACGTTTATTCCAGGTCCCACGCCCTCCCCCTCCCCCTTCCCCTTCCCCTTCCCCTTCCCCCGCTTCTCATCCTTCTTTCAGTGTCTTATACCATCCAGATACGTTGTACAGTTCCGGACGGACACACACTCTCACCAATAAACGTATATTTCATTTAACCTTTTAAAGCCTAGCGGTAACTTTACGTACCACCCGGTTTAACATTAAAAAATTCTACGTGGTGCCCACATTGCGTTTATGTGTTTTGTACGGATCTCAGAACAAACAGCAACTTTTGCCTTATAAAACATTAAGAGACTGGTTTTTATAACCGACGTGGAGAGTGTTTACTGCGCGGTACGCACTGAGTCCGTATATAAAACAGATACGCTTCACCTTTAAAGGGTTAATTTTTTACAAAGCGTGTAAGTACGAGTCGTTGAAAGAAATTCCTGGCAAGACACCAGAAATAACAATTTCAAATCCTGAATCACCTTCATAAGAAACTGATCTTACATTTGTCTTAGGAGGCAGAGAGATTCTTCTGTAGTCTTCTGTTATGTTTTTATTTGTCATGGCGATTAATAAATTTCGGTGATAAATGTCTGAAATTGTGGTCTTCACCAGAGCGAAACCCATGCATTTTTCAACGACCAATTTTACCAAGTTTTACCCACAGTATATTACATATAATCACACAAACATTTATCTTAGATAAACCAACAGATGCACGTGTAGTTATATTAAAAATAAGAGATATACACAAATGGGTTTTGGCAGAGGGCGCTGTATATTTTTCATCTTCGCCTATCGAGTTTTCGTTTTATTTCCTGACACATGCGACATTCAAACATAACGCTTATATTATTTAGCTGCAAGTGCTATGGGGGAAACGAGAGTTGTATACAGGATTTTGGTAGGGAGACCTGAGGGATGGAAACACTTGGGAGACCCAGGTATAGATGGAAGAGTAATATCAAAATGGATTTTCGAGAAATGGGATGGGGGGGCATGGACTGAATTGAGCTGGGTCAGGATAGGGACAGGTGGCGGACTCTTGTGAATGCGGTATTGAACCTCCGGGTTCCATAAAATTCGGGGAATTTCTTGACTAGCTGAGAAACTGTTAGCTTCTTAAGAAGGACTCTACTCCATGGACATATTTAGTAGGCTCTAAGTGATTCTGTTATAAAATGACGAATCACTGAACTTTCCTATCGCAAAGGTAAACTTTTATAATTTGTTGTACAATGATACAACGTTAAACTAATTAATTATTTGTTTTGAATGGACACCTACTGAAAGCGGGACGTCACACAAAATAGAAATATATATATCGACGTATACGCGGCTTTGTAGCTGCATATTGTCCTGCTTTATTTACTGTAGACAACATTCCGGGAAGCAAAACTCGTTTGTTATCGACGTACCAAGTATTTAGAGCGTGTATGTAACGGTATTCCTGGGACTGTCACTTGATTTTCAGCGTTCTTTCGCCAACATATTCATACTCTGTGAAAACTTACAACTGCTGAGAGTGACACTTCAATTTTAAATTTTTTACCCAAACGTCAGTCACATTCATATTGACTACAGTCAGAATTGACTCGATTTAAGTATCGCCAAGTCCCTTACACGGTCTTTCAAAAAATAGGACGCCTTCGAGTTTTGTCGTCTGTCCTTAAGAAGGAAAATTAACTGCACAGCCGCAAACGTCATTGCTTAGATGTGTTACATAACGGTGTCAGTACACTCTGGGGCAAGCTCTGTTGAGAGTTTCGTAGGTTTGGAGCGCTATTATAAGACAAAATGAAAATAAATTTAAATCGAATGATCAAAAAAGGGCAGCAGCATTTCTTTGTTGAAGAACGCAACGTCAATAGACTGGCTTATCGTAAGAAATAATCTTCCAGAGCTTTCCAGGTTTATAGCGGACATATTGAGTGAAATTGTGACATCAAAGTGTGCCTTAAGGGCTATAGTATGTGGAAGTGGATCAATGGGGAAGAGTATTTGTGCAAATCGCAACAGGAAATGGGATCTGTCAAAAATTTTTCTTTGATTTCTGAACTGGTATTCAAATAGTTTCAAAAAACTCGTTACATTTGTAGACAGTTTGAACTTTAGTTCTGGTTAAATGAGGAGTTTAACCCTTTCCTAACTAACTAACCAATTAACTAACTAACTAACTAACTAACTAACTAACTAACTAACTAACTCCATGGAGCAATGGCCTTCTTCAGAAGCTAACAGTTTCTCAGCTAGTCAAGAAATTCCCCGCATTTTATGGAACCCGCAGGTTCATTACCGCATTAACAAGAGCCATCCACCTGTCCCTATCCTGAGCCAGCTCAATCCAGTCCATACCTCCATCACACGTCTTGAAGATACATTTTAATATTATCCTCCCATCTACGCCTGGGTCTCCCAAGTGGTCACCTTCCCTCAGGTCTCCCCACCAAAATGCTATATGCACCTCTCTTTTCACCCATACGTGCTACATGCCCTGTCCATCTCATTATTCCCGATTTGATTGCCCGAATAATATTTGGTGAACAGAAATGAGTACCACGAATATTTCCTGGGGGTAAAGGCGGCCGGTGCCTATGGCTGACAACCTTACCACCTTCACGTGCCGACTGTCTAGATGTCTGGGAGCCTCATCCTCCTGGAACCCTCAGGGCCTGTCCAGGTCTGTAATGGGATTGCTTTGCCTTTTACAAGCGACATTACACTGTTGCGCTCGGCTATGTCCACCACGTCTGCACACTTTGCAGCACCTCACATGGAGTAAATTTGAGGCGTACCGTCAGGGACATATAAATTTCTAGAAGGTCTCAAGCAAAATCCCAGCTTTCAGTTCCGGTCAGTTCTGAAGTGATATTTATGGTGTCAGACAGGTGTGTAGTGTTCCGTCGGATTTGCCCGCATTCTGTGAAGCACAAAGAACATAATTCGATGCGGAGATTGAGGTGCTGTAAAGTGGATAACGAAACATATGACGACATTTCTGTGACGTCAAAAACAAACACAGGCTATCAGAATTTTGAGATTTTTATGGTCTTATTGATTCTGAATTACAAAATGTGCAGGAAGCGTGTTCGGATGGTTTATAGGTTGATCGATCTTCTTACAAACTTCGTTGCTGTGACGACGAAGGCGCAACGCTATATCTGATTCCAGAAGCGGCACGTTTACTCTCTTAGCCGGTGGGGTTTAGAATTTCATTGTGTAAAACGTGGAGGGTACTGGATGTTGACTTTTAAAGGAAGTGATATTTTTGTTATGCCAAAATATAATAGAATGTGGTAGTCTTGAAACTTCCATGCATATGTTGCTATGCGAATGTGACGTATTTTAAAAGTCATAAGTCACCAACTAAATGCGCAATTTGTATGATTCTATTCACTATTAACCTTTTAAAGCCTAGCGGTAACTTTACATACGACCAGGTTTAACATTAAAAAATTCTACGTTGTGCCCACACAGTGTATTTATGTGTTTTGTACGGATCTCAGAACAAACAGCAACTTTTGCCTTATAAAACATTAACAGACTGGTTTTTATAAGCGAAGTGGAGAGTATTTACAGCGCGGTACGCACTGAGTCCGTACATAAAACAGATAAGCTTCGTCTTTAAAGTGTTAATGTTACGTATGACGTATTTTATTTATAAGCCCCATGTACATTCTTACCTAGATTTAAAATAAATTGTGGTACACATACAAACGTAGCTTAAACAGTAGAGGTTATTACTTGCATTAAATTTTAGCTGTTTTTCTCAGTCATTCTATATAATTGCTGGAATTATACTCAAAATTAAGCCACGCATTTCCGACATGTTACTTAACACTAGGCAACCTCCTCAGATTCGAAGCTCTTCAAATTAAGAAGATGAAACTGCTTTTTTGTCTGTTTTTGACCTGAAGATGGAAGCATCAGATTCCTCCGAAACATTGTAAAATATCTGTCACACTACGTGATGTCATCACAGAAGTCTTTGCTTTTCTATCCTTGTCTGTAATATTATTGTTCTGTTTTTGCACTTATGCTTTTCATGTTAGACTCATTTACGTTATCGTCCCTTTTCGTCCCTTTGAGTAGGAATTTCTGTGTTATACGTGAAAGCGTCATTCCTTAAACCCCTTTGTATCCCATCATAACTGTATTCGTGCCCATTTTATTGCAGCTCATCTTGCGACTAATATTTTCATTCCTGTAGGATTTACCCGTAACACAGATACATTGTGCAGGTTCCATCCGGAATCACACGAGGAACTGCTGCTGGGGGTCACGGCATAGGGCGCCTGCGCGTGTGGTTGGGGGAAGCAGTAACTTGAAGGCAGCCAAATCTTCTTCTAGGATTACTTCTAGGTATAAGGAGGACCGTTGTTGTATTTCGATGGGTGCTTTCCTCTCCTTCGTAACCTCTACACACGCCTCAGTTTTCCTCCGTTGTGCTACCCTCGTACTTTGTTCATGGTGCGAAATTGGAACCACAAGGTACTTTGTTACTGGTGTCTTTTGGGGGTTATGGGTGGTGGTGCGGGGGGGGTGTTGTGCAGTAGAAAGTGAAGAGAGAAGGGGTGCTAAAATATCAGATCACGTAGTAAGGGTCCCATGTGGGTTTGGGGTTAGGTTAGGTCTAGTAGGCGGTAGTGCGGAAAGGGGTGTGGGCCATGTGGAACATCGTATGAAGGCAGAGTGGTACAGCTACTGGTCTTCTGAAACGAATGGTAGAGTTTGCTAATATAATTCCCTCTTCTTCCACTTCTTTTTTACGAAACCTTTTCTCACAAAGTTTTGCTCGATAGTTTGAAGGTTTCTGTTCCAATGACGTTACCTCACGGGGCACAGACTGGTGCTCTTTCTGAAAATCGAAATCAACGTATAGAGACGTCGTTTTTTATGCCACTAGAGGTCGACAGTCTAATTCCTTTCTTTTCCCAGCTGTATACAACACAAAAATTTTCACCAATTCTGAAAACTAACAAAAACTGCTACCGATTTTCCATTCACATTACATATTTGCTTGCACTAACTAACTGACTGACTGACTAACTAACTAACTAACTAACTAACCAACCAACCAACCAACCAACCAACCAACCAACCAACTAACTAACTAACTAACTAACTAACTAACTAACTAACTCCATGGAGCAGAGGCCTTCTTGAGAAGCTAACAGTTTCTCAGCTAGTCAAGAAATTACCCGCATTTTATGAAACCCGGAGGTTGATTACCGCGTTCACAAGAGCCCGCCACCTGTCCCTATCCTGAGCCAGCTCAATCCAGTCCATGCCCCCATACCACTTCTTGAAGATCCGTTTTAATATTATCCTCCCATCTAAACCTGGTCTCCCAAGTGGTCGCCTACCCTCAGGTCTCCCCACCAAAATCCTGTACGCACCTCTGTTTTCCCCATAGTGCTACATGCCCCGCCCATCTCATTCTTCTCGATTTTATTACCCGAATAATATTTGGTGATGAGTACAGGTCATTAAGTTCCTCGTTATGTAGTCTCCTCCACTCCCCTGTCGCCTCTTGGGGGTAGCTCTACTCTTTCTTTAACCTTGGCGCTAGATGTGGTGAGTGGTTAACACACGTGCTGGCCGCTTTACCTCCGGGGAAGAGACCTGGTTCTTGTTTTACAGGAGGCTGAGTGGGTCCCACGGTCGGTCTGGACGGGTGCGGAAAATTTCTCCCCCATCAGGTTTTGACCCTCGGACCTTCCAGCCCGTAGCGAGTCGTTACACCGACTACTCTTTTATTGGTTAAATCTTTAGCATGCGTTTATAAACAAAGAGTTAGTGGGCGTTCATGGCTTGTTCTAGGGTGAAATTTACCTTGAGACTCCTGGACGCTGCGTAACCCTAGGCATTGATGCGTCGTTGAACAGTAATAAGTAATGCAGCCTCACTGCCCTTGACAATGGCTGTATGTCACTTATTTCACACTCTTCTTTCAGAACTTTTTCCATTGTCACCACCAAAATAAAAACACTAAACACTGAAAACAGCGTTTCGGAAGAACCTTCTTCCTTCCTCAGGTCCTACTGTCAAAAATCCGGACATCTACATGTTGGCCCTGGTTGGTTTAACCTTTTAAAGCCTAGCGGTAACTTTACATACCACCAGGTTTAACATTAAAAAATTCTACGTGATGCCCACATTGCGTTTATGTGTTTTGTACGGATCTCAGAACAAACAGCAACTTTTGCCTTATAAAACATCAAGAGATTGGTTTTTATAACCGAAGTGGAGAGTGTTTACAGCGCGGTACGCACTGAGTTCTTATATAAAACAGATACGCTTCGTCTTTAAAGGGGTTAATGTGGTTAATGTGTCAGTGTCAACATGCGGATATCTGGATTTTTAACAGCAGGACCTGAGGAAGGAAGAGGTTTCTTCCGTAACGTTGTTTTTAGTGTTTTCATTTCGGTGGCGACAATGGAAAAAGTTTTGAAAGAAGTATGTGAAATAAGTAATAAATAAATTAATGAAAATGTATGCATTTTATCTTCACGTCTGTTATTCATCTTCTTGGCGTGTTTTTTTTAGACAGGCTAAACGTAGCTTTCTGGTAGCCTACACCAGTGTATCGCGAAATGCTCACATTAGAACATTAAAACCCTTTCATATCGATTTTGTACTCTTCTCGTTCCCACTTTCGCTGTTTGAATTATTAAACCTCCTTTCTACAAGTACACTCATTCATATCCACCACCAGTTTCTATACAGAACGTTGTTTTTTCCCTTCTCATGGCAGCCATGGAGCCATCGACCAGTCTGGTCCATCACCGTCTTCTCACTCTGGACCAGCGTTAATACTTAGTCCAAGGACCCGCAGCCACATTTCGCGGTTATTCGCGCAGCAGGCATGATGCTCTCCCTCGCCCTCCCAGTCACATTCCACCACCTCATTTCCAGACTCATATATTGGCCGACCTGTCGCCTTACGGGCTAACACAGCGGTCTCTGGCAGCCGTTGTTTACGCAGATATGCAGGGTCCCTAACACTCAGCGTAAGGAAAAGTAACAGTTGGGACGCACATTGCTGTTCAGTAACCATCATTAACCATGCTATGCCGGCTTCGGTGCACCTTACGGATATTTAATATTGACATGGTGCTTGGGTCGGTGCACTGTACGGACCTATAATTCTTCACATGCAGCTGGCCTCGGTACACCGTACGACTTTTATTCGCCATATGCTGCTAGCATCGGTGCACTGTACGGACTTATAATTCTTTACATGCAGCCGGCGTCGGTGCACCATACGGACTTGTACTCTCCACATGCTGCTAGGATCAGTGCACTGTACGGACCTATAATTCTTAACATGCTGCCGGCCTCGGTGCACCGTAGTGGAATTTTACTCTTCAAATGATGTTAGCCTCGGTACATTGTACGGACATATAATTCTTTACATGCAGCCGGCCTCGGTGCACTGTTATGAAGTTTCAGTTTTCATATAATGCTAGTCTCGATGCATTACACGAACGTATGATTCTTCATATTCTGCCTCCCTCGGTGCACGGTAAGGACCTGTAATTCTATACACACAGCTGGCCTCGGTACACTCTACGTTTGTGAATGTATTTAACCCTTTACAGATGAAGCGTATCTGTTTTATATAAGGACTCAGTGCGTACCGCGCAGTAAACACTCTCCACTTCGGTTATAAGAACCAATCTCTTAATGTTTTATAAGGCAAAAGTTGCTGTTTGTTCTGAGATCCGTACAAAACACATAAACGCAATGTGGGCACCACGTAGAATTTTTTAATGTTAAACCTGGTCGTATGTAAAGTTACCGCTAGGCTTTAAAAGGTTAAGGGTGTATAATGTTCAAACCTGTCCGTTCTTGGCAGTAGTTGGAAAGTAATGGCAGTGCCATTTATGGCTGTGTGTTCCGCCAGTCTGTTTGCGAAATGTTGTAACGATACCGGAATAGCATAGGGGTGTTATATTTCACAGTCACTTCTAAAATAGGAGTTTGGTACCAGATACAGGTAAATTTTTCCCATTTCTCAGTACTGGAGATGGTAGGGCCAATGCATGCTATTGATTGGAACTCGCCTTCCCTTCCCAACCCCAACCAACGTGCTGGCTTTCCATCCTCTTCTGTGTATGTAAAATATCTTGTTTTCTGTCTCACTCGACTTCTATGTTATATTGCACGACCCGAAGTGCTGAGTAATTCTTCTGTTCTCTCTAAATCTTTTATCTGGTTTTCTAATTTTTCAATTCTATCAGATCTATGTTCTAAGGTTTAAGGCTGTTTGCTTTGGAAATGTCCTCTGGCGACCTTTACCTTCAACCACAAGTTCTTTGCAGTAGAGAAACGAAAGATGTATGTAGCTCATTTACATTGCACTCATTTTTTGGGGCGGGGGTGGGGGTGGGACAGACGGGAAAGGGTTTATGAAATTTCAGATGAACGTAAAAAAATGATGTGTGAACATTTTCCTGTCTCCACTTTCTTTAAAGTGTATCTGTTTAATGTGAAGTGGAAAGTCCATTTATCATCACGTCATAGAATCAGAAAGCATTAATTTATTCTCCACAGGAGAGGGCGGTAGTGTGGCGTATTGCGTATTCGTTCGTGCATTTCAGACTGTGAGGAGAAGAATTAATTAATACCGTCATAGTTTATTTGAATCGACGTTATTTTACACGTAACGGCCTATCTCACGTTACTGCTGTACGGGTCTCTGAATATAAATAACACTCTCTGTGATTGCGCTAGAAACACGGAAGGAAATCTGCTTAAGCTATAATGGCTGTTTATGTAAATAACACTTGTTGGTCGAAGCCATGTTTTTCATTAAAGAGCTGCTTTTCATTAAAGAATTTCGTAACTTAGGAAACAATATTGAAATTCACTCTTCCTTAAATTTAAAGTTTATCCATCAAGTCTTCTCTACTGCCGCTTATCTCTTTGATTTAAAGCATTACGTACACTACACACTAATAATAAATAAATAAATAACTTAAAGAATATAAATTTGATTGCTAACTCAAACAGTAAAGTATTAGGTTCTAATAAAGTAAGTCCATATGTAACTTTCAATTTGAAGTACAATTGTATAGTACACTTGTACTATACACTAGAAACTAAGGTCTCTTTTCCTTTGAGTGAATGAGTGAGTGAGTGAGTGAGTGAGTGAGTGATAGTGAATGAGTGAGTGAGTGAGAGTGAATGAGTGAGTGAGTGAGTGAGTGAATGAGTGAGTGAGAATGAATGAGTGAGAGAGTGAGTGAGTGAGTGAGAGTGAATGAGTGAGTTTGTGAGTGAGTGAGTGAGTGAGTGAGTGAGTGAGAGTGACTGAGTGAGTGAGTGAGTGAATGAGTGAGTGACTGTGTGTGTGAGTGACTGACTGAGTATGTGAGTGAGAGTGAGTGAGAGTGAATGAGTGAGTGAGTGAGTGAGTGAGTGACTGTGTGTGTGAGTGAGTGACTGAGTGACTGAGTGAGCGAGTCAGTGACTGAGTGTGTGAGTGTGTAAGTGAGTGAGTGAGTGAGTGAGTGAGTGAGTCAATGAGCGAGTGAGTGAGCCAGTCAGACCGTTGGTCAATCAATCAGTCAGTCAGTAAATGAGTCAGTCATACAGACAGTCAGTCAGTCAGTCAGTCAGTCAGTCATACTCAGTCAGTCGGTCAGTCGTACGGACACTCATTCATCGATTTAGTCATTCAGTCAGTTAGTCAGTCAGTCATACAGTCAATCACACAATCAGTGAGTCACTCAGTCAGACAGACAGTCAGTCAGACAGTCAGTCAGTCACGTCTTTCAGTATGTTTTCTTATATACTGGCAATGGGTTGATGTACTGTTACTCAGTCCACGCAAGCTACCCGCAATGCAAGTCTGAGCATTCCACTTCCGTGGCTACGTGTGTTCACAAAACAGTATCCACTCTGCCTCTCTCAATGTCCCCTGCAGGATTTAAGGCCTTAAACATTAACATCTCCATGGCCTATATTTTGCTTATAATACGTAACACAGACCCCAGTTTCAAGTCGCCCTTTTTCCCCAAGTTTTGCTGAACAGCCAGTACAGTTTCATGCAACTAATCTTGCAGCTAAAGCTCGTACACTTTCGTTTTGCACGCATTTGTATTTTTTTTTAAATATGAGCCCTTCTGTTTCCTTCTCCCTTTGTACAGACCCCCCCCCCCATTTTGTATCTGTTCTCTCATATGTCACTCTCCCAATGTTTTGATCTTTTTCCGCTCAGCGTCTCGCCCATGTATCATATAACCCAGAGAGATTCCTAGAACGACGTGCGAGTACAGTCGACTGCACACAATTGTTCGACCATCAGATTTCACACTTCGTAGAGACAGACTCCGCGGTATAGGGAGTGCACAGTGCCACGGTGACAGCAGAGGGCAATAGGATCCGCATTCCATTTATATTTAGTGGTTTTCATTGTAAATTAGGGGACTAGTCAGCCGAATTACCAGCGAGAATTCCGTAATTTCTCTAAAAATATTCTTTCATGAAAGCGATTGTATGAGTGGAATTGGATTAAACTGGTTCAAGATAGAGACTGGTGCACGGTAAGGACCTTCTGGGATCTACACGAAGGTGGGAAATGGTGGAGTGAATGGAGGTAGAGTTTATATGCGAACTTGTATTGCTAATCCCACATTTCAGCCAAATGATGTACATTGGACCTAAAAATTCATAGCGATTATTTCTTTGACGTTTCATTTGACACAAATAATTTCCTGCCCGTCATTATGTAGTAACTAAATAAATAAACAGGTAAATAAATAACTACATGGTCTGAAGTCTTTCTTGAGAAGCTGTTAGTTCCTTACCTACGCAAGGATTTCCCCACATGATAATCTGCTCCCTTCCGGGATTTTACCCAGCATATATAGGTAGTTTGTTACCGACGTTTCGAGACAATATATCGGTCCCATCTTCAATGTTCAAGCAGTCCAAGGAGAAATGAGAGTAATCGCGGACTACTTGACCCTTGAAGATGAGAGCGACAGGTTGTCCCGAAACGTCAAGAGTAACCTACAGTTCTTGGACGTCTTGACCCTTGCAGATGAGAGTCAAAGGTTGTCCCGAAACGTCGGCAACAAACTACCTATCTACGCTGCGTAAAATCCCAGAAGAGCGCAAATCCAATTTACATAGCGGCAGAAGCCTGAAATAAAGCGTAAATTTTGCGACATATAATGCAATTCGAAAATTCATTACCTCATTTAGAAGAACCCGCCACTTGTCCCAATCCTGAGCCAGATTAATTCATTCCGGGACTTCCCATCCTATATCTTTAAGCATTTCCTGAAGCTGTGGCGTCTACTACCGTGACGGTCGAGTACTGTGTACCCTTGCGTCGCTTGAGAGAATAACGAATTTAGAGCTAGTATATTGCTAGCACAATGACAGGGAGAGGCCCTGTGGCTACACGAGCACATGAAGCCCTCCTTCCGCCGTTCTTTGTTATTCCTTCCTCAGGGTCACATGTTAATGCACGTTGCCCTTAACAGTCCATACTGCATGCCTGCATTAGAAAGGAAGCTGGGAAGAGAATATTACACAATTTTATTACTTGCTGGAACGTCCCGTTTTATGTACTGTCCTTGGGTTATAACTTCACGTGATTGTGCGTTCTTCAGCAGAACGAAGATATTGCATTAGAATTCTCTGTCATAGAGAATTCGTGTATCATACAAAAATTGGATGCCATCTGCTCTACCATAAAAATGTAATGAAATGTCATAGGCCGACTGTTACAAGAGAATCCCCAGAGAATACGTCTGGACGATTCCGGGCTTAAACCGCAATAGAGGCAGGGATTCATCTCTTCTACAGAACGTTAAGCCAGGCTGTGGGGTATAACCAGGCTCCTATTGAGTGGGTATCGGGTGCTCTTTATCCTACAGAAATCGACTGGCGTGTACGGTAGTTACTCAAAATTCACCTAGCGCTCAGATTAACCCTTTAAAGACGAAGCGTATCTGTTTTATATAAGGACTCAGTGCGTCCCGCGCTGTAAACACTCTCCACTTCGGTTATAAAAACCAGTATCTTAATGTTTTATAAGGCAAAAGTTGCTGTTTGTTCTGAGATCCGTACAAAACACATAAACGCAATGTGGGCACCACGTAGAATTTTTTAATGTTAAACCTGGTCGTATGTAAAGTTACCGCTAGGCTTTAAAACGTTAAAACGAGTGGAGCTCGAGTGGAGTTATAACTCCAATTCCGTTACACGCCTTCATGTCATGTAAATGGACAACTTTAAATTCGCCTTTTAATAAGACTGCAGTTAAACTATTGTAAATATTCTCATTGCGCGCCAAGTCAATGCGATATTGGTGGCTTCCATTTCCCTGGTTTCTGGACCCTCCGTATATATGTTTAGCAAAACGTTTGGAAAGAAGAATTGGCCTGTCAGCTTACATTCAGTTTTATCCACTGAAAGTGTTTACGCATTTTCCATCCATCCTCTCCGTATGATCAAATGTACCTGATGTTACTGTTTTTTAAACACTGTGTATCTTAGCCTTGCAAGTAACCACACTGCTCTAACCTGACACGAAGGAAGCACTTAGATTAATTGTTTAAAAACATGTAAGACTCCCTCTTTGCTTCTGTGTAGTTTAGCCTTTAGTTTAATAGCCGTCACTGTCACCGAATTCTCACTTCCAAAGAAGATAGACTAATCTCTTTAATCGTGTCAGCACGACGTCACATGGCAGACACCAGCGTTTAACACTCCGGCAGAAACTATGGATACCAGCTCAGTATCTAACACCAGAAAAAGCAATACTGCACGGGAGTTATATTACGGGAATATTAGTTTAACCCTTTAACCCTTTAAAGACGAAGCGTATCTGTTTTATATAAGGACTCAGTGCGTACCGCGCTGTAAACACTCCGCTTCGGTTATAAAAACCAATCTCTTAATGTTTTATAAGGCAGAAGTTGCTGTTTGTTCTGAGATCCGTACAAAACACATAAACGCAATGTGGGCACCACGTAGAATTTTTTAATGTTAAACCTGGTGGCACGTAAATTTACCGCTAGGCTTTAAAAGGTTAATGGTTAGTGGTAGGATGTACAAAACATTGATTCTTATCAAATTCTGCTACTTTTGTGTCTAAAAAGCACATGGCATTTCAACACACGATATTCCTTTTACAAGTTAGTTACTAAATTTTCATATACAGCAGTTTATAAGCGATATATATGTCTGTAAATAACCTTAGAGGCAATAAGCTATCCACAATACGGAATTCTCTTTTTATTTGTAAGTTACACGGTTTGAATCTTAAGGAAAGAAGACCGTCATAAAAGAGGTTTTCGTGTTCTCCGTCAGTCCCTCTAAGCAAATTGCCTTAGGTCATGACAGCGCATCTTCGAAACTTCGCAAGTTCATCCTTCACCCTTATCTGACCGTCTACATTATACTATCTGAAATACGAGCATTTAGATTCTTAACAGTGGTGTTGCTAAAGATACTGAACGGTTACTCTGTCACCTTGGAGGCCAAGGTTCGAAACCAGTCCAGTCCATGCGGGATATTTGGCGGGGAGGGTGTTACTGGGACAGAATTTTCTCCGAGTATTTCGATGTTCCCTTGTCAGTGTCATTCGACCAATGCTTCATACTCATTCATTAACCTGTCACTGGTGCTAAATAATATTGGCAGTTGCGAGCGTCGTTAAACACCACACTTAACGAAAGTTCCTTTAACCTCCTGATTTTAGTCCTGCTATTGTTTAATCGGGCAGACAATATTTTGTTTTAACCACACCCATTTTTGATAATACAGGGACATTATTTCATAAAAAAAATGTTGCTAGTTACTTCCGTCGGCTCGGTTAGCTAATTGTACTTTGACGAGAAATACAACATTGTATAACGAAGGCACTCACGCTCCGTATCGGCGTCCGTTTCCGTGGTTTGGTTGTCCACGGCTTTTTGCTGCTTCTGCGGATGGT
Source organism: Coptotermes formosanus (assembly GCA_013340265.1). Classification (NCBI taxonomy): domain Eukaryota; kingdom Metazoa; phylum Arthropoda; class Insecta; order Blattodea; family Rhinotermitidae; genus Coptotermes; species Coptotermes formosanus. Next base: position 1,531,971 of record BLKM01003048.1, read on the forward strand.
TCTGCTGATGTGTTTGGCGATGTTCATGTGTCGTTGATGCTGTTGCTGTGGTGGTGGAGGAAGGGGTGCCTGTTGCTTGCGTCCTCTGCTGGAGCAGTGTGATGACCAGACAACTGAGCAGGCATCCGCACTGGGCACTCAACATGGCACAACAACCTGCAACAGGTTGATGGCTGTCATGAAGTTTAACAGGAAGGCACGGGGCACTCAACGTGGCACAAAGACTTGCAGCAGGTTGATGGCTGTCATGAAGTTTAACAGGAAGGCAGTCGACACTCAGCATGGCACAACAACCTGCAACAGGTTGATGGCGGTGCCATGAAGGTTAACAGGAAGGCACTGGGCACTCAACGTGACACAAAAACTTGCAACAGGTTGATGACTCGTGATGGTTAACAGGCAGGCATCTATCCACTCATTTATCGATCTACCCCTCCATCAAGTCAACAAACAAGCCCCCGCACCCCAAATTTACTTAAGACAACAATCTAGTTCACACCCTTGCAGTTGCCCATTTATCTAGACCAGGGTTTTCAAACTGAGGGCTGCGAGAACCTTCTAACAGGTCGTGAACTCGCAACACAACTAAGTCTCCAGCTTTCGCAGTTCAATATTTTAAGCAAATTCGGGAAGAAATGGAAATTGGTATCTGTTGAGAGACTTTTATACAGCCTCCCCTAGTTTTTGGCAATACTGTGCTATAAAGCTATGAATATTTATTGACTGTACTGATAGTGCTTGGGTCGCAAAGCCAAAGTATTATTATTATGCTTGACAATTCATACAGCGCTAAAAAAGCACTCATTCGTGGATGAATTAAAATAAAAATGGAGAAAGCAACCAAGTTCTGACAGTGGTGTTGCTGAAGCTTCAAGTCTTCTGAGACGTGACGCCTTGTCATTGGGCGAGTTTGCTCGTTATTTACAAAGACTGTAGTGACGCCACTCTCCTTAGACAAGTTTACTCTAAATATGAAGGGAATATGATCCTTCCAAACACTGGGAATCACTTGCCCTAAGAAATAATATCACATCCCAGAAGAAATCAATCTGAATTTGAAGTTATTATTATTATTTTGATTCAAATAGAGAGTTAAAGCGAGATGGAAATGAGGATTTGCCGTTCTTTTACGTTTCTTTTTGTTGTCCTGTAGCTGGACTGTATTTTTTAAAAAAAACGAGCCATTTTTTGTGATTGATAACATAATAAATACAAATATAATAATGTAACATTGTACGCTGCGTCGTGTCTCTAACGTGAATAGCTTTGAAGCAATGGATTTGTTTATAGGTGAATTCATATAGCAGCAAATTGTACGCTCAAAATACGAAATAAATGGATCATATAATGTGTGTTCTGCACTCCTGTTACAGTGGCAGCTGCCGTCGTCTCTATGAATACACTTCATCATGTAACATGATTTCTAGCCTTGCAGAAAACTAAACCGGGCCGGGGGGGGGGGGTACTATGGTCTTAATCCAGAAATAGCGTAGGGTATTTCTCCCGCACAGCATAATGAATTACGCTCTGGAGAGTTTAGCTGTGTCCCGTTACGTCTCTACATTATCTATCTGCAGCACGTAAGGAAGGACGTGTAATTCTGTAATCTTTATCTGAAACAGAATACAAAACCCTTTAAAATAAATGGGCTCTGGTAAAATTTAGAGGAACAAAAACCAGTCACATGATTCCTTTCGCTTACGCTGCTAATACTTTCTGTATGCTAAGTTTTGAGTCGACATTAATGGGCCGTCCGAATTTTGTAACGGAAAAGGGAAACACAGATATATGCAGTGGAACCCGGTTATAACGTCATCGGTTTATGCGATCCTTCATATATAGGGTCAGATATTCTGTGGTACCAATTAATTCCTCACTGTTAACCATAACGTTATACTCCTCGGTTATAACAACACACATTTATAACGACACAAAATATTCAGTCCCTTTTATGGCGTTATAACCGAGGACGGCTGTACTTAAAGCAAGGAAAATAAAATATCACTAAATTGTATCAATTTATAAATTACACATGCTTTAACTTAATTTCACGTGGAAACAAAGTAATAACAGAACCAAATTGCAATAGAACTTTATATATAAGAACTCGGTTATAACGTCATGAAAGGGACTGAATATTTTTTGTCGTTATAAACGAGTGTTGTTATAACCGAGGAGTATAATATCATGGCTAACTGTACGCAATTAATTGGTTTGTTTGTTTGTTTGTTCGTAGTCCTTCCCTCTCTTACCTAATTGTTCACAATAGCTGTAAAGGGTTTTTATTTTCACTTGATCATACTCAGACACACACCACAAAACACACTCACAAGAGACAAACATTCATGCCCCCGGCGGGATTCGAACCCACGATCCCAGCAAGCGCTGGGCTGCAGACCTACGCCTTAGACCGCGCGGCCACTGGGATCGGCGGGAATTAATTGGTACCACAGAGTATGTGACGTTATAGACGAGGTGTCTTATAAACCGATGTCGTTATAACCGGGTTTGACTCTATTGACTAAGAAGTGGGGGGGGGGGGGAGAACGGCGAAAAGTGCTGAGATATTTAAATCTTCTGAAAAGGAAATTATAAACGTGTGTTATACAGAGTAGGTGGCGCTGGTAGTAATCACTGTGATGCTGGAGATAGTGTTGCTGAGCATAGCTACAAATTAAATTCGTGTCAGTGTTGAGTGTTTAAACTACTGAATCATTCTGATTGCTATAGAAATTTTCCAAAAGTCTCGCTGAAAAATGTTTAAACCACTTCTCGCAGTTCTGCAGTAAACATCAGTTCACGTTACGTGTTAGTATATGTGATGAAAGATTTATCCAGAAATATGAGGTTTAATATGTTATCCATGTTTCGCATTTCTCTGGTCCTATTTGTAACGTCCGGACATTCACACTTCCTCGGGCACCGGATTATTTTGTGATGAGATATCTAATTTACATTTTAAAAATGACAAATGGCTCTCTGAATTCGGTGTACGGTGTATCTGTTTGTGTGTGTGTGTGTGTGTGTGTGTGTGTGTGTGTGTGTGTGTGTGTATATATATATATCCTTCTGAAAAACCTATGTAATTGTAAATCCTTTTCTAACTTTCATGACACTACTTCCCTGTACAAGACAAAATTATATGAAAAAACATGCGTATTAATCTAAGGTACACCTTCCCTTTACATGTATTATTAGTCACTGTTAGAATGAATTCAGTTAATCTCAAGCATATGAAAAAAATAACTCATGACAAGTACTCAGAAATAAATAAAAGGCGGAATTATGATTTTTCTGGTATAGATATTTCCACGTATTCGGCACCGCGATAGCTCAGTCGGTATAGCGGCTCGCTACGGGCTGGACGTTCCGGTGATCGAATCCCGGTGAAGAAGGAATTTCCCGCATTGATCCAGACCGTCTCTGGGGCCCGCCGGGTCTCCTGTACAATGGGTGTCGCTGTCTTTTTCCTTGGGGTAAAGCGGCCGCAGCGTGGCCTTCACCAACTTCCCTTCCCTCGATCCAGTGCTGATGTTAAAGAAAGAATAGAGACGTACCTCTACTCCCCTTCTGGGTCTTCATGGCAGGTCATAGGGTGAATTAGGCCTTATATTTCACGTATTTGGTAGTTAAGTCTCTTTTCTTTTCGCAGTCCTCCCCTTTTCTACCTACCTGTTCACGGCAGGTGTCGAGGTTGTTTATTTTCACTTGATCATACTCAGACACACACCACAGTCGGTACGACTCCTCTGGACGAGGGATCGGCCCGTCGCAGAGACCTCTACCTGACAACACAAACACTGTACAAGACAAATATCCATGCCCCCGGTGGGATTCGAACCCACGATCCTAGCAAGCCCTCGGCCGCAGACCTATGCCTTAGACCGCGAGGCCACGGGGATCGACTAGAAGTTAAATGTGAAACCAATCGTGCCTATTTACAATTAAAGTGCTTGAAAAAGATGTGTATAAAAATCCTAGTCAATTTTACATTTTTGAATATAAAGCTGTTAAAATTAAGTTTTGAACAATATGTTTTAACAAGAAATAATTATTTCTGTTTAAATTGATGTTCTTTTCTCTAGCTGGACTGCCGTGCACAGGAGCTGTTCCGAAAGTTAATGCAGTTTCCTTCGCGTTATTCTCTCGTATGCAGTCCTTAAGTTTAATTAAATTTTCCAATCACGCCGCCGAAGAACGACTAGAATATCGATAATATGGGTATGTCCGCGTCCGAATTTTATTTTAATAAAAGTTCTATTACATTTCTTAAGACGGGCGTAATTTAAAAAAACTACAGTAATGGGCTTTTGAAACCCGGGTAAAAGATAACATTAAATTCGGCATCTGTGTTATAAAACGTATGATTAAACCGACAAATAGTGTGTTTTTGTGTGCAGTACGTACGTGTAGACAGAATTACCTGAAACAAGGACATCCGTGTGACCCACAGACAGATTAGGCAGTGCAGCTATATCTTTCAAGTAACGGGGGTCACCCCAAGTCTGTGAGACATAACGTGGCTTTAACTGCAGCAGAACATTTTCCGTACCACGTACTTTATTCTTAACGTCCTTATACAGGGTGTCTCTTTCATCCTGTCTCTGAGTATGACATATTTATTGCACCGGCAGCTACATCCTCTAAAATATTCCCCGACACCTGTCGGTTTCAGGGACACAATAAAGGAAGCACCTGTGTGTTAAGATATATTTGCAGTTATTACATTTATTGTGCGCCGCACATTGCTTAACGTATCTTTCTTGTACGTACTGACTGATTTAATCTTGAGATCTTCGCACTTCTGGAATGTTACGCAAAATACATTGGTAGTTACTTACAGACGTTTCGGAAAAAATTGTCAATTTCTTCTTGGTATGCTTTACCCTTGACAGTGGGAAAGATAGGTTGTCTCGAAACGTCGGAAACTAACTACCAATATACATTGTATAACGTCCCAGAAGTGCGAATTTTAAGCTTCCGAATTTTAGTGTGAAGAAGGGGATTGCTTAGGCAATGGTACGGTGCATGCTTTTCCACAGCTATCCAGTCTACACTGTATTCAGGCATTTTTTAATGTTCATTGCTGCTAAGTAATTAGTAGATAAATATTATTGCATTTCGTACAACCCACATGGACTACAAAATTCTCTTTTTTTATTTCAAGTTTTAACCTTTTAAAGCCTAGCGGTAACTTTACATACCACCAGGTTTAACATTAAAAATTCTACGTGGTGCCCACATTGGGTTTATGTGTTTTGTACGGATCTCAGAACAAACAGCAACTTTTGCCCTATAAAACATTAAGAGACAGGTTTTTATAACCGAGGTGGAGAGTGTTTACAGCGCTGAGTCTTTATATAAAACAGATAAGCTTCTTCTTTAAAGGGTTAATTTCTCACTTTTCTTTTTAATAATTTTAAAATACCAGTGCTGTGCCATTAGCTCAGTATATGTAATAGTACGTGTAAGTTAGGCTGTAAGTATTAGAGCGAACAAACAAGGAACGTACGTCTCTTTGTAAAATTAAGAAATTAATATAAAACTTTAATTGTGTATAAAATTGATTTTAAAACTTTACTGGATGCAGCGACGTGTCTTCAGTTAAATAATTTCCCGACGTTTCGAAAGGTCTTGGTGTCTTCATATTCAGCATCAAGCAGTCCAAATGGACTAAGTACAGCTAAACTAGGCTTGTTGTTCGAAAAATCTACAACTATTTTTCGCTTAACGAAACGTAATTACCTAAAAGACTCTAATCTTTGGTAATGACAGTGTGAAACTTTGAAATCTCGCAAATTTTATTTAACACTGCATAATCCAAAGTTTTGTTTACATTCGCATTCTCAACAGCTAGTTGGACTGTGTTTGCTTATCTTCATTTTGCTTGAGAACGCCAAGTTTAATTTTCTCGGAATAGCTAATTTCACCAGGTATTAAATTACGTAGCTAAAGGTGCTGCACTGAACTGTACTGTACTGTACACGCGCGTTTGGTGGGGTTTAACTTGGCGCTGCTGCCTTATTCCTTCGTTCCTCCCCCATTTATGTTGCAAAGCTGCCTTATTTTGTAGATTGGAACGGTTTTACAGCCAAAAAACAGTCAACTGGTGAAGTTTCAGTGACGCTTTTATACCATTTTTACGTTATTTTATGTTATTTGATTAAGGATCTCAGTTTTAACATTTATACCTGTAACTGATGATGGCTTGGCCGAGCCGAAACATGTAGTATATTGGCAAAACCTTAGAATAATCGACGTAGTGTGCAATATATATACAGAGTATACACAAAAGAATGGTGCAGTTTCAAAAGTTAACAAGAAATTTATTTCTCACCTTACACGGGCACAACGTACACCGTCAGCAGCGACAACTGTCCAAGTTTCTCATGCGTTAATCACAATCTTTCAATGTGTGCACCCTGGGTCACACGACACACATCCACACGGTAATCAAATTCATCCCAGACTCGGTGTAGCAAGTCCGCTGTAATGGTCTGCAGTGCATACGTTATTCGATCACGAAGTTCCTTGAGGGACATGGGCAATGGTGCTACGTAAACGCTGTCTTTAACGAACCCCCAAAGAAAGAAATCGCATGGTGTTAGATCCGGCGAACGGGGTGGCAGATCTGGACACCTCAAAACGGAGCACACAGAACGCCTTCCCCTGCTGCGATGCCATCTTGGAAACTGGCCCCGCGGCCCCGCAGTAAGCATGAGAAGCGAACTGCTGCTAGCGCATGAGAAACTTGGACAGTTGCCGTTGCTGACGGTGTACGTTGTTCCCGTGTAAGGTGAGAAATAAATTTCTTGTTAACTTTTGAAATCGCACCATTCTTTTGTGTATACCCTGTATATATATATACACACTGTGGTGTGTCTGACTGTGTTTATTATCGCTGTATTTGTAGATCTCGTTTAAAGGAACGTTATTTTCCAACGCAAATATTTGTAAAACAAGAGGACCTGTACACTAAAAGGGAAAGGGCAGCTATTCCAATTGATGAGAACGAAGGCCAATTCCGCAATACAGAAATGATCCAGCCCACAAATAAACTTCTGGGTCAGTCCTATCTGTCTCCAATTTCTTGCAAACATATTTCTTACTTTAGTCATTACAAGAGACCTTTATCTGTGACTTTCTAGCACTAACGTTCCGTGTTCATTTCCTGTGTCTCTGCCTTATCCTATTTCCTTACATTCCACTACAGGATTACACTAACTGCCCTGTACAATATCCTAAATTGCACATTTACTTTATCCTGCTTAGACTCAAAATCGACTAAGTGGGGACGTGTTTGTAATATTGTTAATTTGGTTGGTGAGGGTATATACACGTTGCAGAGTAGGGAGAAACTTCTACTCTTAGGGCAGCAAACATGCTTCTTAAGTGTCAGTAAGATAAAGTAAATGCTAGGAGGATATTAGAAATGTAACGCAAAACCAAAACAAGTAACAGAGTTGCAAATTACCAAATTAAATGTTTTAAAATTTAACCCTTTATTGCCCAGTGGTTACTTTATGTACCACCAGCTTTAACATTCAACAACTCTACGTTCTACCCACACAGTGTATTTATGTGTTTTGTGTGGATCTCAGAACAAACAGCGATCATTTCCCTATACAGCATTAACTGACTGGTTTTCATAACCGAGACGGAGGGTTTACTGCGCGGTACGGACTGGATCTTTAACTATACGTTCTGCCCACACAGTGTATTTATGTGTTTTGTGTGGATCTCAGAACAAACAGCGATCATTTCCCTATACAGCATTAACTGACTGGTTTTCATAACCGAGACGAAGGGTTTACTGCGCGGTACGGACTGAAACTCTAAATATACGTTCTGCCCACAAAGTGTATTTATGTGTTTTGTGTGGATCTCAGAACAAACAGCGATTATTTCCCTATACAGCATTAACTGACTGGTTTTTATAACCGAGACCGAGTGTGTTTACTGCGCGGTACGGACTGAATCTTTATATGTAATTTAGATTTATTTTCTCATCTGAAGTGTTAAGTGTTTACATACCAAATGATGACTCCGACACGTAACATGGCGCTAAAAGTAGTTTGTGGCGTCTAGTTTCTTCTGAGTACGTCGCTAGTTTGTCACGCTGCTTGATATTATAGACTGGTATGGGTTAGCTCAGTATAGTGATGAGGCTACCTGCTCGAAAACAGAGGAATCGGTGTTCAATTCCTGGCAAGGCCAAGAAATATTTCTGTTCTCGAAAAACAGGCTGTGGGGCCCCCATAGCTTTCTAATCAGTGGGTATCGGGTGATGGAGTGTGAAGTTGACAACTAACCTTCAAAGACGTTCGAAGTTAAGAAAGCGTGGAGCTGTACCTCCAATCTCTAACGTACTTTTGTATCATGTCGACGGACAGCTTTATTACATATTAGGTGTCATTTAACAGATTTTTCGCTGTCAAAAGTGGAAATTAAAAGGGAGTGCTGTGTGGTTTTTATTTTGTTATTACTAATCAACTCCATATCATTCAAACACATTAAAACGACACAAGTTTCAGGTATGTTGGTTACTTGACTCAAAAGGCGTGAACCTACTCACTTATACGTCATAAAACGAGACAAGATACTCTTCTGAATCTCTTCAGCTTGTCAAAAGGGCAAAACGCATCAGAATTCGAATTCCGGTCGGAGGAGACATACTAATCTCGAGGCACATCTGTACAGGCTCGGCGTTCCACCCATTCTTCGCCTCAGTAGGTGCCGGGGTTCCCTCTTGGGAGTAAAAACAGACGGAGCGTGACGTTGACCATTCATCTCTATCTAATACGGAGGTTGAGAATCAGTGGAGGTACACCTCTACTTCCTCTCTGTTTCTGTATGATATGTGAGGGGAAAACGTTAGATTTTTACCTTTATTAAATATCTACCCTTCTTGGTAAATTATGACGTAAAGCATTATAAGATATACGTCATCTGATTGATTGGTTTTCTTAATCAACGGGCCCACTAAAGTTGGTCAACCTGCTCACGGCCTCATTATTCAAGCGAGCAACCAATTTTCGTGGTAATTTACCTTCCATTTCCATCCTCTCGCAACGTAAGACTTCAGTCACCCCCCCCCCCCCCCGCTCCATAAAATTTAATATTTGCCACTTAAATTCTGCCTATTTAACCCTGTAAATCCAAGGAAAGGTTATCTTTCTAAGCTTTTTAGCGAAAATTAGTGATTCGCACCCAAATTTGCACTGTAATCACGTGTAGGAATTGTACTACCAAGATTTATTGCTACGCACATACACGTGGATGATAAGTTTGCAAACGATAATGCGATTGTAAGCGTTATTAATCGATAATCGATACTTGTTTTCGAGCAAGTAGAAAGTAGTTCACATCGCCTCTGTTCGACATTGTCTTTAAAGAAAGAGGGAGGAGGGGTGTTCCAGTTAATTTATTATTCTCTGAGTGAGACCGGGACTGAGATACGAGAGGTTATGATAATGGTCTTCCTTAATTCAGAACTAATTACTAGAAGGAGACGGGAAACAGAGATGTGGGTAAGACAAGTAGTTTTAGAGATAAAAGCAGAAGCGGACGCGATAGGAATCTACGTGAAGGAAAATTAAAACAGGAAAAAAAGTCGAGATTTGCCCTCTTCTGGGGTGTAACGCAGTGTCGAATGGTAATCCTTTACCGACGTTTCGGGACAACTTATCGGTCCCATCTTCAAGGGCCAGGAAGTACAAGACCTACTCTTCTGGGACTTCTTGACCCTTGACGATGGGACCGATACGTTGTCCCGAAACGTCGGTAAAAGTTTACCACTCGACGCTGCGTAATACCCCAGAAGAGTGCAGATCTCATCAGCGTCGCGGTGGAAGCCTGAAATCAGGGGAAGAAAAGTCGTTTGTATGAGAGGTTGTGACCATAGTTTGCTGTACCACACGCAGATGGCTGTCGTGTCTGTGTACGCTACATTAACCTTTTAAAGCCTAGCGGTAACTTTACGTACCACCAGGTTTAACATTAAAAAATTCTACGTGATGCCCACATTGCGTTTATGTGTTTTGAACGGATCTCAGAACAAACAGCGACTTTTGCCTTATAAAACATTAAGAGACTGGTTTTTATAAACGAAGTGGAGAGTGTTTACAGCGCGGTACGCACTGAGTCCTTATATAAAACAGATACGCTTCGTCTTTAAAGGGTTAACCAACTGTGTCTAAAATTTATATTGCTTTACTTAAGCCGTAAAATTGTGCGATCCTGGAGACTCATTTGCTCTGAGTGATGACATCGCCCCTCTGAATGGTGGTAACAGGGCTTACCGAAGTCACAATTACCATCCTATCCGGCTTTGTCTTTTCTTTTAAAAATGTCCTTATTTATAACAACTGCTGTGTTTATAACAAGAAGCTTCAAATTTTGTTCTTTTTACCTAACAGTGTTAGAGGGATCAAGGAAAAAGGTTATCTGCGAGAAATCGAACAGCCGTAGTGTTACCTTTACAATTGAGTTCTTTATCGCGATGTGGTTGTCCTGTCTTTTTTGGACTAACCTACAGCCACTTTGCCCTCCTTTGAACACGCAACTTTATGCGGTATAATTAACAGGACTTCACTGCTTATCTGCAGGAATATGACCACATACCTGATAAAAGGATACATTTCTGAATGTTGTGACGGGATATTATTAATATTTATTTTGAAATATTTTAACAAACAAATAAGATTTGTGATCGAAACCCCTATATATTTTACCGTAATACTTTTAAGGCTAAATTTTATCTGAATTTTACTGAAAAATTAAAATGTGCCTCACGTAAAACACAGCAAGTCTTCATTAAAAGGACGGAATTTGCGATGCTGTGTAGGGAAATAACCTGTATCTCTTCTCGTATTCATGAATTTCATATTAAAAGTTCATTGTCTTAGTGGTGAAGGGCCCCGCAGCAGACGCTACGGACGCACCGTAGCCTTGAGGCTTCTTGTGCAACCCTGTGATGAAGATGATTGTTATTTTTTATCCTTTTCCTAGTAATGGAGCACCGGTGGAATGAAATTGACAGGGGAAAACCGAAGTACTCGGAGAAAAACCTGCCCCAGTGCCACTTTGTCCACCACAAATCCCACATAGACTGAGCCGGGATCGAACCCGGGCCTCCGCGGTGGGAGGTCGGCGGCTAACCGCCTGAGCCATGGCACGGCCCTCATTGTCTTAATATTAGTGTAAATAATAAGTTACTATGCGTTAAGTAGTTAACGCGAATGGTAATTATATTTACAAATATAGTTTAAGAAATTAAATTTGTAACAATTATTCTACCACAATTCCCTAGGCCGATCCCAGTGGCCGCGCGGTCTAAGGCGTAGGCCTGCGGCCGAACGCTAGCTGGAATCGTGGGTTCGAATCCCTCCAGGGGCATGGATATTTGTCTCTTGTACAGTGTTTGTGTTGTCAAGTAGAGGTCTCTGCGACGGGCCGATCCCTCGTCCAGAGGATTCCTGCCGACTGCGGTGTGTGTCTGAGTGTAATAAAGTGCAAATAAACAACCTCGACACCTGCTGTGAACAAGTAGATAGAAGAAGGAAGGGCTACGAAACGAATTCCCTAGGCATATGTACAAATTCCATCCGGATATTGGGGTGGATGTGACGCAACATTAATGTCACTGGCACAAGCTGTATCCTGGCAACCCAGTCACTCTACCTGTAAGCAAAGTAACATTTCTGACTAATGAGGTTGATATCGCACCACGCTCACTGCTACATAAGTTCATCGAAGTCCATAACTGACATAAAGAAAAGAGGACGTTTGTTTAAGATAAGGGAACATTGTGTCATAGCGAAGGAAATTGCTATTTGATAAAGAAAAATTCCCGAGACTGCCAGCAGTGGGGGATGTTTATTACTTCACTGTAGTCTTCGCTCTTGATGGTGGATGGAACAGGAAGAAGAAGAAGGTCGACGATCCAACCATTTTCCTGCGCCATTACGCCCCCACAAACACATCTAAATTTTCCACATCAACTCGAAAGAGCCCAATCCAGAACTGCGTGCCGTACTTGAGTGCCTTTGAAGCTCATTTTACCAACAGGAACGATCCATAAGCTAGTTACAGGGCTGTCCAATATGAGGATGATTGGGCACCCAATGCGATCTGAACGTTTACAAGAAGAGATATGTATTTTACCCTTACAGGGAATTGAACCATGATTTCTCGTATGCCAGCCCGCAGCCTAAATACAATATCGGCTATGCCGTCCCTCCTCCATTTCTCCAGAAATCTGCCCAAATAATTTATTTCAGTCAGCGAAAAGAATTCCTTATAATTTGAAGGGCTTAAAGACACGAAATATTCTGAAGACGCGCTTTTCCTCCGTCATGACTCATTCTGCTCTTTGCCTGTTGCGCTGCACACAGTGTTGTTGCCAAATGGGACAGTGAAATGTCAGCCACGAAAGATCGACACCACAGATGCTCACTACTTACCGAATTTGAGAAAAAGTGTCACTGCATGTCTCTGTATATGTGCCCGCATTTTTTTCCCCCAAAATCCCAGACTTCTATGTCTTTTGACGCTGTAATGCACGGGTGAGAAACAGGTGAATTACAGTGCATTGACCTTTTAAATCCTAGCGGTAACTTTACATACGACCAGGTTTAACATTAAAAAATTCTACGTGGTGCCCACATTGCGTTTATGTGTTTTATACAGATCTCAGAACAAACAGCAACTTTTGCCTTATAAAACATTAAGAGACTGGTTTTTATAACCGAAGTGGAGAGTGTTTACAGCGCGGTACGCCCTGAGTCCTTATATAAAACAGATATGCTTCGTCTTTAAAGGGTTAATATATAAGCAGCTGCATTTTACATTTACATGAAGTAATTGCATTTTGTGGGGCAAGCTGTGGCGCAGTTGGTTGAGGCATCGCACTACCAGAAGGACGGGTTCGATTCCTGAAGAGGTCATTGAACTTTTTTATTGACATAACCCTTCCGGCCTCCCTGTGGCCGTGGGTTCGACTCAGCCTGTACTAGAAATGAGCACTATAAATATTTCCTGGGGGTAAAAGCGGCCGGTGCGTAGGGCTGGAAACCTTACCACCTTCATGTGTTGATTCTCTTAAAATCTGGGAGCCTAAACCTCCTGGAAATTCCGGAGCCTGTCCGAGCCTGTACAGGGATTGCTTTACCTTTTTAAATGAAATTTTGCCGGTGCCATGAAATGTTTTAGAGACTTCAGACTATAAGATGTTGCTTTTACCATTTTCTCTTGTTCCTCTTCTTTCCATACTGGCCACTGTAGAGTATAAAATTGACGAATTATAGCTCCTGCATTTGAATGACTGAGGAGGGCGCAGGGAGGTGTCACCAGACAGGCCCACCCTGGTCCTATATAATACACGTAACTCGGAAATTGCACGTGTGAAGTCTGCGAACCGTGACGGGGGTTGATGTGAATGCAGTGTTGCATAATTGACAGGCTCCACTGTGAGGTGGGCTGGTGAAGGCTGTCAGCCCGGGGAATAAAGAGGAGCTGGAGGGAGGGGGTGGGGAAACTCCTGGCTTGTAACACATTTTATTGAAAATATAATATTACACGGTTTTAGCAATGCATTTTAGGCGCTTTTGCAAAGCTTCGAAAAGCGACTATTAGCTTCATCATATGGGTCTGTCCGTCCGCATGAAACAACTCGATCCCACTGCAGGAATTTTCGTGAAATTTTATATCGTGGGACTTCTGCTAGTATCTCTCGATAAGTTTTAATTTGAATTAAAATAAGACAAAAATGTCAGACACTATACTTGAAGATCTGGACACGTTTGTGGCAAGATTTTCCTGAGTTATTCCCGAATAGAAGAAGCTTCGTCATAATATTTTAGAGAAAATAAAATACACGTTTGATGTCACGTATAATTGTTTCCCACTTTCGTCTTAAATGTCGTGTCACAATGGGCTGTGTACACCAAAGCTTTCAATGCGTTGAAAATGTAACAACGTGAAAGAAAATACAATATTTGATATGCATATCGTACAGCTAGAAACCTTCCTACAGCAAACGTACTTTGTACAATTATGCGAGTGTAATTTTGCTTATGATTCTGTTACATAATGAAACGTTAAATGAGATGTGAACCCTTTAATGGCTATTTATAATGTCAACCGTCGTTGTGATTGCTATTGAACAGTAACCATGTGTGTCGTCACAATGGATGCACTGCAATTAATAACTGTGTGTGTGTGTGTGTGTGTGTGTGTGTGTCTGTGTGTGTCTGTGTGTGTCGCAAATCACAACACAGCAATTTCGTTATTTAAGTTCAAACAACAGGCAGTGTTCGTGTATCAGAAAGTATTTATCCTTACAGCAAGAGATATAACTGGTAATTTCAGTTGTTCCTGAGTTTCACAATTAATATTTTGAAGATTAAAAAATTAAAATATTCTTGTAGCGTACGTAAATATGCAGTTCGTACCTCGCTGAGAATACTCTTATATTCGATTGGAAAGACCAATAGATAAATGTTGTTAAGGAAAATTATCGCTGTTTAGTGTAAGAGTTAATGGACACACCAGTGTATATGTTGTGGGAAACTCTTGCAGCTTTATAGTGCTAAACATGGCGGTATATTTCTTTCTCACTGAGAAAACTGAGAAATAGACAATTTTTTGAAGAATAAAAATCTAATGTCACAATATGTATAAAGATTTACTTCGTACGTCCTTGAGAAAGTGTACGATTCAAACCGAAAGACCAGTTGATGAGTGTTGCGTAAGCAAAACGACCGCTGTTTGTTGTAAGGAGTAACGGACACAAATACACCTTGTGGGTTGCGTTTACAGTTTTGTACTGCTAAACGTGCCGGTATAGGCTTTTACCAGTGAGAAATAGACCGTTCATAACAATTCTATACTGCAGCAATTTTACAGGGAATTTGACCAAATTTCGTACAAGTCCAAAGTTCTACACATCAAATGAGGCCGATCCTTCTAATTGCTAAGGAACTAGGCTAGACCTCGTTCCCTTTAACGAATGCTGCGTCCGGTGGGCACAGCATTCCCTTTCCTTGCGAAATGTTGTATAACTCGCAACATTATGTAACCATGGCAGGCACTAAGACGTAGCTAAATACGCAAAACCTAAATAAATAAATACCTAAACTGTATATGTGCTTGTTTTTTGGATTCTGTGAAGGATTTCTAAAATATTTATGTCCAAAATTTTCACACGATTTTTGTCAGCGTAAAAACGCTTTTTCGTGTTAAATATTTTTTGATTATGATGGTGTGTAGACTTATATTAACCTTTTAAAGCCTAGCGGTATCTTTACGTACCACCAGGTTTAACATTAAAAAATTCTACGTGGTGCCCACATTGCGTTTATGTGTTTTGTACGGATGTCAGAACAAACAGCAACTTTTGCCTTATAAAACATTAAGAGATTGTTTTTTTAAACCGAAGTGGAGAATGTTTACAGCGCGGTACGCACTGAGTCCTTATATAAAACAGATACGCTTCGTCTTTAAAGTCTATAAAATAAACTGAATATTTATTAGAATTGATCCCCATGGGCCTATACTTTACGTAAAACTATTTAATCATATTTTAGATATATTTCAAGAGATATGTATAGAAGGTACATGTCACTCTACAGTAGAAGACAAAGCAACAGAGGGGAGCAAAAGTGTAGCTCTACTCATACGCAACATCGGTGCTAGAAAGGGGTGGGTGGCCAGATCCACGCCCCGGCCGCTTTAACCTCGGACGATGAATTTGTCTTAAATGAAAATATATCGGGAAAGGACTTTAATTCCAGTCGAGAAAAATAAAATTAATACGTACGTCTTCACTAATAACGGCCCTTTAGAGATGATGATCGCTAAGGTATTCGGGTTGTTATATACACAGTTGAGGGCTTTAGAAACCTGATAGTTGCTCAACTGGTTTCTCCGCCAGTTATGGTAACTGGAATTTGATTTTCGTTCTCACGAATCTGGCCGTGTTCCTAATTTTGAGCCTGAATCCACTCACACTATTACAACCCATTTAAATCTATTTTAACACTATTTTCCATCTACACTTAGATCTATTAAGCGGGGTGTTATTGTAAGCTTTCCGACTGACACCGAAGGTTTATTCAATGTTGAAAACCTTCATTTTCAGTAATTACTATAGTGGGTTCTGTGTGCATACGTCGTGTGCCAATACGTACAGCCATTTTTTATTCTTATTTCATAAATTATCAGGGATATAAATTCCATTCTGTTTGGAGTCTCCAGAAGGAAAGGGAAACACTCAAACTTTCACCGAAGGGTTGATTTTTTTTCGAAATAAATCTTAAGTGGCAATTACAGACACCTTTAATTTCTTTGCACCTCAGCTGGGGAACTATTAACATAAAGACAATATCTAAGTCTTTTTATTTTAATTAATGGAAGGTTGTTTTTCCATGATTGAAAATATAATTTCAGATATCAGACACACTGTTGTCAAAATTTATCCTGTAGCATAGACTACACTTGTCACTCATTCAGGTATCGGAAAATATCCTGAGAGACACAAAACATTTTGATACAAAATGGCACGACAAGTACAATGGATTATTCAACACGGTAGAAAGTCTGGACGAGAGGAACTTGTGAGTATTTGACTTTCAGTTTTTGTTGCAAACCTGAAAGTGTGCTGGTGATCTCGTATGAAGCTGCGGGAATGGAAATTTATCATAAATCCTGCAAACATTTTCAGCAGTTAGTCGGACCGAAAGTGACCTTTTGAAATGAAAATATTCAAAAAAAAATTTTGATTAAGTGAAACAAGGGTGAACATTTATTTGTGTTCAAGGAACTATATCGATAAATGTAATGCCCTTTAGAATTTATAAAGTGTTATTAAAAAGTAACAAACAGAATTACAGACAGACACACAGGTTTAACCCTTTAAAGACGAAGCTTATCTGTTTTATATAAGGACTCAGTGCGTACCGCGCTGTAAACGCTCTCCACTTCGGTTATAAAAACCAATCTCTTAATGTTTTATAAGGCAAAAGTTGCTGTTTGTTCTGAGATCCGTACAAAACACATAAACGCAATGTGGGCACCACGTAGAATTTTTTAATGTTAAACCTGGTGGTACGTAAAGTTACCGCTAGGCTTTAAAAGGTTAATAATAATGGCTGAGTATGGCATTTGTAATTAGTGACAGTACACAGTGGCCGGAAATGAAACGTCAAAGATAGAAGGTAACGTATCATGTCAGGCGAAGAGACGAACTGAGATTCAGCGATGAAGGAAGGAACTAGTAACTCAACAACTTCTTTGTTGTAATTACGGCTCAGTGGTTTTTGTGAATTAATTGACGTACTTTAAGAGACTCAGCACGGATGTCGTTTTAATAGAGTCTATGGAATGTTTAATATTATTATATGACACTAAACTGCCTACACGTAGCTATGTGAACGGGTGTGATGTTGGCGATAACCGTGTGTTAGCTATAGTCGTGAACCTTATAGCGGGTCCTTAGATTTTGTGTGGTAAAAATATCCCGAATAATCGTTTCGCAGTCCTTCCGTCTTCTACCTACTTGTTCACAGCAGGTGTCGAGGGTTTTTATTTTCACTTGATCACACTCAGACACACACCACAGTCGATAGAACTCCTCTGGACGAGGGATCGGCCCGTCGCAGAGACCTCTACCTGACAACACAAACACTATACAAGAGACAAACATCCATGCCCCGGTGGGATTCGAACCCACGATCCCAGCAAGCGCTCGGCCGCAGATCTACACCTTAGTCCGCGCGGCCACTGGGATCGGCTATCCCGAATGTCGTTTTATTTATTTAAAGTAATCCACCATCAGAGAGGAAATGTAATATATATAATATATATATACGTATATATTCTTTTTGGCGACGGTATCTAATGTACCATTATAGCAGGTTTACACAAGTTTCCCAATACATGCAGGAGCCACCTCAAAATTTTCAGATGCCAGAATGGTGGGGGGAGGTAAATCTGTGCTGACGACCCACAAATATTAGGCAGCAAATTTAAAAATATATTTGCCCGGGAGACATGGCGACCTGGATCTGTGCATGGCTGTGTTGCAGGAAGGCATGTTGTATGACACTGTGCAGTAGATGTGAGGCAGATTTTATTTTAAATGTTGTTTATATGTCAGTAATAAAAACACACCGAGTGTAGGAGAATTTGAAAATATAATTAACAAACGAACCTAGTTACGATCTTTTGGAGCGTAAATGTACGCATAACTGAACAAATGATTTCATCGTTATTCGTCTGTAATGTTGGGTGGCTTTGCAATATATCACGGGGCCGGAACACCTCAGTCTTTATAGTACTGGCTGGGGAAAATTTCAGTCTGTATATTGTTTGCCTGTGGGATGTTTCACCCTTTATAGTGACTGGCTGTGGGAGTATTCAGTCTGTATATTGTTTGCCTGTGGGATGTTTCACTCTGTATAGTGACTGGCTGTGGGAGTATTCAGTCTCTGTATTTTAACACTGCTAACTCCGTGCATTGTCATAATGCTGATTTTTATATTAAGATCAACTAAATGCACCATACTATATGTTCACAGCTTTTTCACCTCATTCCGACATGTTTCGACTTACGGAACGTCATCTTCAGGGAGTACTCTAAGGTTTTTACATCTGCTGGCAGGCTCGTTATCTTATGTTTTCTTAACCGAAGAATGCAACAAACGAAGTACCTACCACACAGTGGTGTATGGTCTGCGTATTCTGCTAAACAAGTGTTTAGGGTATTTAGAATTTAATTAGAATTATTTTACAATACTTGCCTCAAAACCATAACGCGGATTTCTAATTTGGCTAATCGGTTAATGCGCTTCAATTTGTTAACTAATATCCGTTGAATTAAATTATTTAAACAATAATTAGGAGTCTAAAACAAAATCAATATTGAGATCTGCGCTGTTCTGCCATATCACGCAGCGTCGAGTGGTAATCCTCTAGCGACGTTTCGGGACAACATATCGGTGCCATCTTCAAGGATAAAGAGGTCGGAGAAGTAAAGACTTAATATTAAATACAATATTAAAATATGCAGGAATGTAAATCAGTGTTTTTGTCGTAAATAAAAATTAATTGGTTTAAAAATTTACTTCATATTTGTAGCTGCTTTGCATTCCATGGCACATTGCGAAAATTTTTACAGTTTTGTTGAATAAAGGACCTAAAAATGTGGAACACTCGATCCTTTTAAAATGTGATAATACAGAAGTGTTTGACAAGCTATAGTCCGGCTATTCATGGCCTTAGGCGAAAGCATGCAATGAACCACACCCCATTCAAACCCACTGCCGCTCAGCTAACTTAATGTACAGCGCTGTAAGGAACAAACTGACGTGTAAGAATTCGGATTGTAGCTTAACTGATAGCTGAAAGAGACGCAGAAGTAAGGTTTATGTGACCCATAATCCATGCATGAATCGGAAATATACAGCAGTGGTACCAACACATGCACATGAATCTGACGCTATTCATCCTGTTATGTATAGAGAATTGCATAAATAACACTATGTATTCCGACTGACACAACTTTCATTTGTTATTAACCTTTTAAAGCCTAGCGGTAACTTTACGTACCACCAGGTTTAATATTAAAAAATTCTACGTGGTGCCCACATTGCGTTTATGTGTTTTGTACGGATCTCAGAACAAACAGCAAATTTGCCTTATAAAACATTAAGAGATTGGTTTTTATAACCGAAGTGGAGAGTGTTTACAGCGCGGTACGCACTGAGTCCTTACATAAAACAGATACGCTTCGTCTTTAAAGGGTTAATTTTTTCAAACGCTATACGTTTCGATCAAGCCTAGCATCAGGCATATATTTTATGCAAATACTTAAAACTTTGTGTTAAATGACACGTAATCGAGAATTACAAGTAGACTGTAATTTATATTTTGCAACTCCCTCGAGTTCTCCCAAAATTCATATTTTTAACTTGAGGTTTTTTTATAAATAAACACCTGATGGTAATGGGCTTAATTGAAACCTGTATTGTTTGAGATAATAATGATGAATAGCGTTTGTGTCAGACGGGATATGTAGTGTCATTTATATAAATCCACAAAAATATATTTATATACACAATGACCTCCTACATATTTCCGCCAAACATGTGGCCACTTCAGGAAGGAAGTAAAAAAGAAATGTTAGACACATTAAAAAAGTATAAAAATACATTACAAAGGTATCAAAACCAACCCACAACTATAAAATATCTTACACGCACACGTTCCTGTTATTATGGGATGGTGAAGAACCGCCTGAAACTTTCGGCTTGTACCTTCCAATCAAATATCAACACATTCTTATTAGTAACAATTTAGATTTGTGAGTCTTTGAAATACGGGTTCCTGTTATTGTTATTTTATATCTCTGAACTGGTTTTGATAAATTTATAATTTGATATTATACATTTAATATATCTAACCTTTGTAATTTACCTCCCTGTAGATGACCACATTGCTGGCCGAAACATGTAGGAGATCATTGTCTATATAAACTAATTTCAATATAAATGTATGCATTTGTTGGTATATTACTGTATATATAGATGTGGAAGTGTGTGCTGATACATCGATATTTATTGTCAATTACAGTAAGACACGTGAATATAAACTAGGAACAGAGAGTGCTAGGAAAATATTCGTGAGCTAGTCACATGTTTTTAGTCTACTTAATTTCTGTTCCGGTGTCACGTTAATGGTTTTTCTCAGCATCTCCCTTAGAAGGTCTAGGGAGTAGCTTGAAGCAGATCATAGCGTCCATTATTTCAAATCCTCACCTCTCCGCCAGTCATGATAACATAAAATGAGCACATCTAATATCGATAAATAACGGATGACCCAGCAGGTATCTCGAAATTTGTTTGCGGTTAACCGCGGCAAAAAGAAATATGTCAGTCCGTACGTCTGTAGCCATACCATTGTCTGGGTATGGTTAGAGAACACTGGAATGCAATTTAGACTTGTTGCATTTGTAACCAGCAGGTAGGAGAGGGAAACACTACGAAACGAAACATTTGTAATACAAACGTTGTAGTACAGTACGGAATTTTAGATAAATTTACTAAATAAACAAAACATTTAAAGTACTTGAAGCTGCTGCCTTGTGTCGATGGTTTATACATTCGTGTATGATTGCGACTCGTCCAGCTGTCACTGTAAATAAGGCGAATTACTACGAGCAGTGCTCAATCGATCGCCTGGGCGAAGCGAAAGCATTGAGTACGCCTACGTCGATATTATCTGATTCGAAATGAAAACTTAGCTTCAGAGCGCTGTCTAACGTGACTCGGTGTTTCCGTTTGCTGCTTTACTCCAGTTGTGTCTGACGTTGCACTGTAGTTCGGTATGTGTTCCCTCTGTAATGCAGGCCCGTATGTTGCGCAATTGGAGGTTCATATAGCTTCGTTGATTTACATTACCCTATTTTTGGATATGACGTTGTTTTTATTGATAATGTTACTGAAGTTTTGAAAAAAATTTCCTGTTCTTGTCTTTACTTTTATAGTGGCCAGCTACTCTGAAGCTGGAGCGAGGAAATTTCTCCGAAACTTTGGTAGCAAATTACCAGTCAACACGGAATTATATCACACAGGATTGTAATGTCGATAGAGGTTGTGTATTATTTATTTACGTCACAAGAAATGTAAACATCATGTATTCTGTGTAATGTGTGTACATATATATATATATATATATATATATATATATATATATATATACGTATGATAACTGTTAGCGTACCAAATTATATAGCGTCAGTTTAAGGATGATCTGTGAATAATTACTCGTTTAGGATTAGAAAAGAATCAGTTTTGGTCTAATTGTAAAGTACGTGGGAGAGCAAGCTCGAGTGCCTGGACAAAGCGTCTGACACATTTTCATAAAGTTACTGGACTCTGAATTATCGGTCACAATGTGGCAGTCCTACAAGCCGCGAGGACGTCATTCAAAGCAGAATCTAAGTAATTTTGTTTTAAAATTATGTATATTTCTTTATAGTGTAACAAAACTTGTCAGGACAGCAGAATATTGTGATGTTGACAAGTGAATAATCTTATGTGGCTGGGTAAGCAAAAAGTTTTGTGCCGGTGGTGTGAGAAGTACGCCATTTATCTCCTTAGAATTCATTTCTTTCTGTTGTTCTTTCTGTTACGCCTTTCTGCCTCATTTTCTGAGCATTTCTTCTGTCAAAAGATAGCTTTGTTTCTGCTGAAATATTTTTAACCTGACATTAAATTTTATTATGGTGAGGTTTTACAAACACGTGTACAGCGATGAGGTTCAGAGTGAAGTTTTCTGACATAGTACACCGAGTCGACAGTTAAATAGGGTCGAACTCGGTTATAACGTCGTGAAAGGGACTACATATTGTGTGTCGTTATAAACGAGCGTTGTTATAACCGAACAGAATAATATTATTGATAATAGTGGTGAATTAATTTGCAGGCCTACCACAATATCTGACGCTATTGGCGTGGTGTCGTATAAACCGATGTCGGTATAACCGGGTTCGACTCTACCTTTTCTTAGTGGTGAAGGGCCCGGCAGCAGACGCTACGGACGCACTGCAGCCATGAGGCTTATTGTGCAACCCTATGATGACGATGATTATTATTTTTGTCCTTTTCCTAGTAATGGAGAACCAATGGAATGAAATTGACAGGGGAAAACAGAAGTACTCGGGGAGAAACCTGTCCCAGTGCCACTTTGTCCACCACAAATCCCACATGGACTGACCCGGGATCGAACCCGGACCTCCGCGGTGGGAGGCCGGCGGCTAACCGCTTGAGCCATGGCACGGCCAAACTGTACTTACTTTCCGAGAAAAATATAGCTTCTATTTTCAGGGCGTACAGAAAGATAATGCCTCATGGCTGGATAATATTCCTGTCAGTTTGTTTACACATTTCGGGCAGGGTGATTATATTGTGACATTCCATTTCGTCACCTCAAAAGTACCAACAGATATCATGTCAAAATTTGAAACCCAAATGCTTCAGTATCATCACAAAATTTCTGTGTATGATTTTTGGGCAATTCATTCCAGTTGTGTTCTTAGATAACCAAAGATTCAGATTAAATCCAGTGAGAACACAATGATACATTCAGTGCACAGATCAGCTACATGTTTCGACCAAACATGTTCATCAGCAGGATGGCCACAGGAAAGAAACGACAAATACGTACACAGTTGTACTGCGACTGGGATCTCAAACCCAGTCAAACTGTGCATGTATTTGTCCTTGCAAGGATGTCTTCCCACATTTCAAGGAAGGTATGTTCATCGCAGGCTTAGAGACTCACCCAGACAAATTCCAGACGGGTGTCTTACTCTAGGTGGCAATTTCATGGAGCAACATCTCTTCTTACACACAGTTCATAATCATCCTGCTTCTTCTTCGTCTTCTTCTTCTTCTTTTTTTTCTTCTTCTTCGTCTTCTTCTTCATCATCTTCTTCTTCTTCATCTTCATCTTCTTCTTCTTCGTCTTCTTCATCTTCTTCTTCTTCGTCTTCTTCTTCATCATCTTCTTCATCTTCTTCTTCGTCGTCTTCTTCTTCTTCTTCGTCTTCTTCTTCATCTTCTTCTTCTTCGTCTTCTTCTTCATCTTCTTCTTCATCATCATCATCTTCTTCTTCTTCTTCATCTTCTTCTTCTTCTTCGTCTTCTTCTTCATCATCATCTTCTTCTTCTTCGTCTTCTTCTTCATCATCTTCTTCTTCTTCTTCTTCGTCTTCTTCTTCTTCATCTTCTTCTTCTTCTTCGTCTTCTTCTTCATCTTCTTATTCTTCGTCTTCGTCTTCTTCTTCATCATCATCATCATCATCATCTTCGTCTTCTTCTTCTTCTTCTTCTTCTTCTTCTTCTTCTTCTTCTTCTTCTTCTTCTTCTCCTTCCCATTGGCAGTTTGGCTACCGTTGCCCGTTCTGCGACTACAGGAACTGATCTGTACATCGGCGATGTGGTCTCCCCAAATCTCTGCAAACATGACGTTTGTAGTTTTCGGGGCAGGCGGTCAGCTGGCATTCTTAGAACATGTTGCATCCATTTAAACTGGTACTTTTGAACTGCCTGAAACATTTCATGTACTCGCCAAGTATTTCTCAAATCTTCACTTTTAATTCTGTCTCGGGAGCGTGTGAATGTCACTTGTGAACTGTTAATTCTGTTTCTGTCTTTCTGACGTAGCGTCCAGCATTCACTGCCATAAAGGGGGGGGGCGGTTTTGCTGTTACACTGTGGAATCTAATTTGAAGGCCCTTCCTTATCTGTTTCCCAAAATTGCTTCTCAAAATTTATTATACTTCATCAAGTTCCTCTCAATATCTTTTTGGTGTTCAAACGGCGAAATATGACTTCCTAAATATATAAAATCCATCCTCCATTCAATTATCTTTTATTAATTAATATTTTAACTCTCTGGGCGGGTTACCAGTTACTGTCATATGTTATTAGACATTATATACCTTCGTCATTTAGTTTGGTCTTGTAAAATGAAGGAATAAGGAAGTAATTTGACCGGAACGCAGTGCAAATAAATGCAGGGAATTCAGGGGGTTCTGTATACGAAAGACGGTGGTTATAAATGAACCTCTGGTTGCATATTCCCAAGGCAGTCTGTCACTTTATCATTGGCTTACATGGTTGTAATAGAGGAATAAATTACGGCCAAAACATGGGCAAAGGTATGAGGGAGGGACGAGCGGTGGAGATTTGTCTGTACTGTGCTCAAGCAGTTGGGATTACAGGGCACTTTAGTTTGTTACAGGGAAGACGTGCCAGTCTGGAAATTGTACGGGTGGGTTCCACAGGAAAGCGGTGGACCTTTGAGAAGTACTGCGTGGAAGTTTTGCTTTATCCTCACTGTAAAATTAGACTGCGTATTGGAAGTGCAGCAACTGATGTACAGCTTGTTCCGTATTTGGTGGTGAATGAATGAAGGGATGAATGTATGGGAAGCACTGATGTAATGAGAAAGTGGGGGCCCCAAAGTTCGAAATTTCGTTATTTGTTGAACACTAATTATAATTTTGTCTGTACGTTGCGTAACATGTTCTGAAGAATCGGGGTAAGAGAACATATCTGGCAAGGCGGCTTCCACATCATTCTGCTTTTGCATATATCACTCTCAGCTCAGTTACTTTCTGCCGTCCGTTAACCCTGTAAAGACGAAGCTTATCTGTTTTATATAAGGATTCAGTGCATACCGCGCTGTAAACACTCTCCACCTCGGTTATAAAAACCAGTCTCTTAATGTTTTATAAGGCAAAAGTTGCTGTTTCTTCTGAGATCCGTACAAAACACATAAACGCAATGTGGGCACCACGTAGAATTTTTTAATGTTAAACCTGGTGGTACGTAAAGTTACCGCTAGGCTTTAAAAGGTTAAGCAGCCTTCCAGAAATGTGACTATCTTACAGAATGTCGTCTCGTTATGTTGTTAATAACAAAAAATTAAGCCAAAATCCTTCCAAACACAACTAAATTCTATTTATTACATAGAACTACATGTATATCTCTTCCTCAGTGTGTTTTAAACACAAACTGTTAACCTGAGGATGACCTGAGATAGGCCGAAACACGTAGTTGTGTATAATAAATAGAGTTTAGTTGCGTCTAGTTGGATTTTGACTTAGAGGGACTCTCATTTAATATTTTGGCGTATTTTGTTTCCAGAAATTGTACTTTATTAAATGTAAATATTTATGTTTTTTGTTTTTTATGTTAGTTTATATATTTACAACTGCTATTTCGTACGTTCCTGGAACAAAATATTGGTTTTACACTGAAGATGGGTTTGAGTTCCCGTGACACTTTTATCGGGTCCTAAATTATTACGAACACCGACATGGAAATGTATTCGGAGAAATGTCCTTTCCAGTGTCAGTTTGTCCGGCACAGATTCCACATGAATGGACAGCTTTCTGATTGAGGCAGGCCTTTTTAATTAAGAAGATGACAATTAACTGTTTCAGCTATAGGTAAATACGCGTCAAATGTTATGTGCACTGTTGTGTAAGGGGATTATATAGTTGCCGTGTAAAGTTATATCTAACTGTGCAGAAAATGAATTTAGTGTGATATGCATTTAGTGCTTTATGTTATCGATTTACTGAATGGATATGGTGGAGGGAGAATTATCTTAGGTTTATAACAGTGCAAAAATGTATATTCTTCTGCTGCAATATGAAGCACGATATATAATGGTATATATTTCCATCCATTTAAAATTCTACACAAAATTAACCTTTTAAAGCCTAGCGGTAACTTTACATACCACCAGGTTTAACATTAAAAAATTCTACGTGGTGCCCACATTGCGTTTATGGGTTTTGTATGGATCTCAGAACAAACAGCAACTTGTGCCTTATAAAACATTAAGAGATTGGTTTTTATAACCGAAGTGGAGAGTGTTTACAGCGCGGTACGCACTGAGTCCTTATATAAAACAGATAAGCTTTGTCTTTAAATGATTAATTCTACCCTATTTTAGCTGGTAACCAGAAAGAAAGAAGTCGGAAAGAAAGATAGAATGGCAATAAATGGTGGCACTGTATTACACAACCGTGATTGTTAAATTACTTGGCATGATCCTATCGATTTCAGAGCTATGCAATGTGACTCTGTAAGTTCAGTGGAATAAAGGAGTACCGGTAAACACTACAAGGGAGTATCTTACTTGGCGTGTGTCTGGAAGAACTGAGGGCTTCTGCATATTTCTTCTTTTTTATGTGCGTTTTAGTTGACAGCGTATAGCAAATTCTAAGTAAAACATTGTCTTTAATGTCAACCTGTTATTCTTCCACCTAGAATTTATTTAATTATAAGCTTTGGCCCCCAGCCTTCTTTCTTTTCTCAAACACATCCCGTCCAATTATCTGTAAATTCACCTAATTTTTATGTACCATTTGTATTTGCACTATAATATTTATTTTTTCGCTTCTGTGTTCCTTATTACGTCCCATGGCAGCTCTAAGGGTTTCATCCTTGCACCTTGGAACGGCATTTCACCGTGCCATTCTATCACGCACGGCTGTGTTCCACATAGCAATGTGGGTGTCACCAAAATTTATTACAATGTCACTCTTGTCCCTTTCCATATTTTCCCCTCACTGTCCCTAATAATGTTCCAGGAATATATTCGTGAGGTGCTGTTTGTTGAATTTAAATTGACCTAGTCATAAGAGGGTCGCTGCTGGCAGATCGAGTATTGACTAAGTCATCTTTATACAAGCAGCAGGAATACGAACCGAATACAGGGTGTTTTTGTTCCTGCTTAACAAATAAAGGCCGGCCCAACGCTCCGCCGTCGCAGGCAGCGTGCCGGGGAAGTTTAACATTCAATGACGGGAGCTAAACAAACGATCGCAGTGATAAGAATCTTCAGAAAATTTAATGAAAACTCACTATAAATTCGGGCCGGCGCTTATCAATCAAGTAGGGAAACAACACCCTGTATTAAGGAATTTAAGTTTCTTTTGCCCATGCTGTGAAGGAATATAGGAGGCGGAGACTTGTACTTCCACGCATTTTTAAACTCGGCTTAGGTGTTTGCGACTTTTCAATATCGCTCGCCGGACGCTTTTCCTGCGGGAAAGAACCCTCGGTAACGACTTAATGAAAGGAACCACGATTGGTACCATGACCGGTCTGGACGATTTTGACAAGGAAAGAATTTCTTGTCCCAGCCAGAGTTCGAATCCTTAACCATACAGCCCACAGTGCAGCCAGAACACCCACAGCACTACCCAGGCTGCCTAATCTTACTGGATGTCGGAAGGTAGTTTATTACTGATTTCTTAATAACGTATAATACGTATATTGTATTTCGTAATAACGTATATATATTGTATTTCGTAATAACGTATAATACGTATGTTGTATTTGTATAGGTATATTGTATTTGGGTAGGTATATTGTATTTTATGGGTATATCGTATTTGTGTAAGTATTTTGTAATGTGTGGGTATATGGTATTTGTGTAGGTATATTGTATTAGTGTAGGTATATTGTATTAGTGTAGGCACATTGTATTGTGTGGGTGAACTGCCAATACGTGTACTGTAATTTTTACTGTTCCATTTATGTATGTGTTATTGTATTGTGGTGTCTGTACTGGTGTGAGGCTGCTGCCATCGGGTGAAAACCCAATTGCAGTAAGAAATAATAATAATAATAATAATAATAATAATAATAATAATAATAACAGTGACTCTGTAAGGAACTGAGTGACTTAATTAAGCAACTCTCAAAAGCAGAAGTAGGCCTACCTTTGAGCAGCTGATAGTTGCTAATCACATAAAGCAGCTGCGCTAATCGTGTGTGCCTATTTGCTCCCAATGGTCGGCGCCACGTCTGCGCATGTGCAAGCCCATTCCACACTCTCGCAATTTGTGTCTCTAAAATCAAAGTTTTTCTTCATATGTTCTTATCTGCTCCCCGATCTTCAAAGCGGACTCTTCTCACGGGACCCAAAATTTTGTGCCTTTTTAATTTCCACATCGGAAACTTTATTATCTACCCTTCGAAACAAGAGGCGAAAGGTGGTAGCGGCTTACGACAGTTCTGTTTGTGTAATGCACTTCACTGCTGTCTGTGTACTGCTGTGTGTAGCAGCGCAGTCCGGTTTGACCCTTGGATTCGCCTGCTGTAAACGTATTCTGTCTTGTGCTGTGGAGTTCTTCGAATACAGGATAAAATTATCACGGGTACAAGGCAGGCAATGTAGGCATAATATAACACAGAGGCGCGTTCGCGTAACCATTGTTGCCGCGGAAAAGCAATAAGTATTACATATTATGAGTGTGTGTCTGTATCCTTAGTTATCCAGCACGCAAAGCGCATGCGCCGTATTATACTAGCACGTGTGGCCTGTCTGGCTGTACCTTGTTTATCCACATTAGCACATAAATGGCACGATTTTCGGGAAAAAGTTACTGAACATAAAATGTGTGTTTTGATTTTCTCTACAAAGTTTGTCTGAAAATTTTCTCATTCTAAGAAGAATTGAGCGCGATATTATCATAAATATGTATACGTCTTTATGTAAAGTACTTCTTATTCTTGTCAGATAAATTTTCGAAAATTAGGCAAATATCAAAATTTACTAAAATACTTCCAGTGGGAACCGAGTTTTTTCACGCGGACGGACAGACAGACCTGACGAAGCTAAGAGTCACTTTTTGCAATCTTGGGAACTCGTCTAGAAACCAGTCAGTTAGTGCTGTATAGGGAAATAATCGCTGTTTGTTCTGAGATCCACACAAGACACATAAATACACTGTGTGGGCAGAACGTATATTTAAAGATTCAGTCCGTACCGTGCAGTAAACACACTCCGTCTCGGTTATAAAAACCAGTCAGTTAATGCTGTACAGGGAAATAATCGCTGTTTGTTCTGAGATCCACACAAAACACATGAATACACTGTGTGGGCAGCACGTATATTTAAAGACCTAGTCCGTACCGCGCAGTAAACACACTCCGTCTCGGTTATAAAAACCAGTCAGTTAATGCTGTATAGGGAAATAATCGCTGTTTGTTCTGAGATCCACACAAAACACATAAATACACTGTGTGGGTAGAACGTATAT
Organism: Coptotermes formosanus; assembly: GCA_013340265.1. Taxonomy (NCBI): domain Eukaryota; kingdom Metazoa; phylum Arthropoda; class Insecta; order Blattodea; family Rhinotermitidae; genus Coptotermes; species Coptotermes formosanus. The sequence continues at coordinate 1,561,603 of BLKM01003048.1, forward strand.
TTAAAGACTCAGTCCGTACCGCGCAGTAAACACACTCCGTCTCGGTTATAAAAACCAGTCAGTTAATGCTGTATAGGGAAATAACCGCTGTTTGTTCTGAGATCCACACAAAACACATAAATACACTGTGTGGGCAGAACGTATATTTAAAGATCCAGTCCGTACCGCGCAGTAAACACGCTCCGTCTCGGTTATAAAAACCAGTCAGTTAATGCTGTATAGGGAAATAATCGCTGTTAGTTCTGAGATCCACACAAAACACATAAATACACTGTGTGGGCAGAACGTATATTTAAAGGTTCAGTCCGTACCGCGCAGTAAACACACTCCGTCTCGGTTATAAAAACCAGTCAGTTAATGCTGTATAGGGGAATAATCGCTGTTTGTTCTGAGATCCACACAAAACACATAAATACACTGTGTGGGCAGAACGTATATTTAAAGATTCAGTCCGTACCGCGCAGTAAACACACTCCGTCTCGGTTATAAAAACCAGTCAGTTAATGCTGTATAGGGAAATAATCGCTGTTTGTTCTGAGATCCACACAAAACACATAAATACACTGTGTGGGCAGAACGTAGAATTTTATAATGTTAAATCTGGCGGTACATACAGTAACCACAGGGCTTTAAAGGGTCACACAAACCGAGTTTTAAAATGTTTACTCCGGAAAGCAAGCCTCAGCATTTAGCGCTGTATGTTCGGCCCGACCATAAGGGCGGAGACCTGGTGACAGCATCTTTCTGCACACTAATGACGCGTGCATTTTATGTGGTGGTTATGAATACCAGATTGAAGGCGTAAAGAATATTTCCGCGTAATCAGAACGACTGATGATCACGATTGACTGTGTTGGCTTAACAACAGGCTTACCAACCGAATCAATCAGCTTCTCTTTGTTGTTTGCATGTTGCCTGCTTTGTTGGATGGGCGCCAGGCTTGGTTTGCTAATTGGGTGATTCATGTAGACTGCCGTTTTGCAGTAACATTGGTGACAGTTTCAGACCTTATCTCACGAAGTAAAGTGCCTGTCTGTCCATTATTCACAATTATATATGTGCGTACCTGCGTTAAAATTATATTCAGTTCTTAGGAATCGTAGAAAACACGCTACAGCCTACACAGCTAAATTAACCGTTTACAGACGAAGCGTGTCTGTTTTATATAAGGACTCAGTGCGTACCGCGCTGTAAACACTCTCCACTTTGGTTATAAAAACCAATCTCTTAATGTTTTATAAGGCAAAAGTTGCTGTTTGTTCTGAGATCCGTACAAAACACATATACGCAATGTGGGCACCACGTAGAATTTTTTTAGTGTTAAACTTGGTGGTATGTAAAGTTACCATGTGGCTTTAAAAGTTTAAAATGAGTTAAAGAAATCGCTAAATTTCATTATATCTTTTATAACAGCCCTAGAAAAGGAATAGGCAACATTTAATATAAAAACACATTTTTATCTGTGACGCGCTGCAATTGTGGAAGGTTTTCGTGTACGTTTTGCTGTAGTCTGGGTTAGTGCCGTGTCATTAAGTAAACTTCACCCTAGAAGAGGCCATGAAGGCCCAGAGGAGGATTAAAAGTATAGCTCTACTCTTGCTTTAGTATCATTACTAGATGGTGGTGGGTGTTTAAAGCCAGGCCTCAGCCGCTTTACCACCCGGGAAAGATACCTGTTACCAATTATACAGGAGGTTGGGTGGGACCCACAGTCTGGACGGGTGCGGAAAATTTCGCTACCACCGGGACTCGATCCCCGGACCCTCAAGTTCGTAGCAAGTCGCTATATTACAGTGCGTAAAGTAGAAAAATCACACACGAAAGATATCCATGAATTATACTCCTCAGGAAGTATTTTTAAGGTGATTAAATCTTGGAGGGCCCCTTCCAGTGGCCGCGCGGTCTAAGGCGTAGGTCTGCGGCCGAGCTCTTGCTGGGGTCGTGGGTGCGAATCCCACCGAGGGCATGGATGTTTGTCTCTTGTGAGTGTTTGTGTTGTCAGGTAGAGGTCTCTGCGACGGGCCTATCCCTCGTCCAGAGGAGTCCTACCGACTGTGGTGTGTGTCTGAGTGTGATCAAGTGAAAATAAACAACCTCGACACGTGCTGTGAACAGGTATGTAGAAGAGGGAAGGACTGAGAAACGAAAAGAAATCTTGGAGCGTGAGATTAGAGGGGAATGTGGAACATATGGGGTAGAAGAGAAATACTTATAGAAATCTGGTAGTTATATCCAAGGAAAGTAACCACTTGGAAGCCATAAGCCTAGAGGCGGGGTAATATAAAAATGGGCCCTAAAGAAATTAGCTGAAAGGGTGTGGAATGAGTTGATTTAGGTGAGAACTGTGGCAAGTATTTGGCTTTGTTTAATGCAGTACGGTGTGTTTGTTTAACACAAATAAATACATTTTAACTTCGCAACTGTTACATTTACAGATGAATGTAAAGTTATACAATTTTAAGCGTTCACCGCGACTAAATTCAATAAAATATTCTCTGACTAGCAAACACACGACGCGGTTGCTAGTCACACAATATCTTACTGCAATATAAAGTTATCTTACAAATGTATCAATAAAACCAACCGCTGCACAACTGTAGTTGTATAATCTCCGTCATATTTCGGCCTCAGTTATTCGACCGTCTTCAGGGAGAATGTTTTTCCTGGTCAAAAGGCAGGGTATAGTACATTAGTGGTTTTTAATAACTATACATTAAATACAACATTAAATATAAGGTTATCTATATTAGATGATATGGCTCATGACTACCACATGTTTCGGCTATCATAGGCCGTTATCAGATATTTTTGTAACCCATTAATGCGGCTTGTCCGATTGGTTTCTAATATGTTTACATATGTTTGAACCATTACTTTGTGTTTATTTAATAAAAAATCAACTTAATAACGGCTAGTGACAGCAGTAACACCTAATTTTATTTCTGTCAGTCAATATATGTTGGTATTTTGTTGTGAAACTGGAGGTTAGGTTTATTCGAAACACTTGACCATCTTGAAAAACATCATTCAAATTCCGGTTCCGTAACAAGCGAGGAATTTCTTGACCACCCGATGAAGTATCACCTTTTTGAAGGAGCTCCTTGCTTTGTGCAGTCCACATTTTGTAGAGTGACTGCGATACGGCCTGCATGACTGTGAAATAGGTGTTCGATTCGAGGTACAAGCAAAAGTTTCTTCCCATTACGTTTGTAATAAGCCCTGATGGTGACCACCTGGGTGGTTGAAACATGTAGACAATTTTAACTTTTAAACTAAAACAAGTTGTGAGGACGGCAGCTAACTGTGTTTGAAATATATATTTCTCTTATCAAAAGTGTACAGATCATCTCCGAGGCCCACCCAGGGTCTAATATATTCATTGGCTTTCAGGTACAAGGTCCGGGATTCTTTAAGAAGAAGTGCATCTCTGCTGAGATCAACTATATCCCTGGCTACATACACACCGCGCTGGTAGGTACATCACACTGGACTTTAGTGAAGTAGTCGCTTAAATTGTGATCATCTGACAGTATTTATTTTGGTTGAGTGCCTTCTAATTGCTCGGCGTTCCTGTTTAGTCAGTTGAATGTTACAAATGATTGTTCGGGCTCCTAAAAAGAGAGATTTCCCGCCATTCTTCTTAGCCATCTCATGCTCCAACAGACGCACTGGTCGGCTGCATTGTGTGGTGTCTACCGGGCTGAAAAGGGTACAACTATAGAGCGGCATCTGTTTCTCTTGGAGACAGAATTTGTAAAACAGGCGCGTATTCTCTCTGTTCACAACATTTGTTGTTATGTCCTTAGTACAATACATTAAAGCGGTTTAAGTAGCGTGTGTAAGTATGCACATCCACTGGCCTGTTAAGTTGATTAACTCAGTCAGTAATTCTCGACGTTTCAAAAGAAACGTATAGGCTTTATTTTGAGTGAGATGTTAAATATTACTCCTAAATTTCGATAATAACAACTTTGCCAATCAAATAAAGAACCCAGAAGGCCTAAATTTTTAACATCAGAATTATTGAAATGTCAAATAATGCGCCCCTTGTCGTCATTATATAGAAATTCAGTGAAAACTGGGAAGTCATACATGAGTTCTTGGCGTTTTATTTCAGTTTCAGGATTTTCACTACATCTGAAATTAAATAATCGCATAATTTACAAATGGAAGCTCTTTGCCAAAAGTTATCGTTGTTTTTGGAAGAAAACACTATCTACACGTGCACTGCGTTCTTCTGGGGTATAACGCAGCGTCGAGTGGTAATCCTTTACCGACGTTTCGGGACAACGTATCAGTCCCATCTTGAAGGGTCAAGAACTACTCTTCTTGTACTTCTTGAACCTTGAAAGTGGGACCGATATGTTGTCCCGAAACGTCGGTAAAGGATTATCGCTCGACGCTGCATTATAACCTAGAAGGGCACAGTTCTCATCAGCATCGCGGTGGAAGACTGAAGTCACTATCAACACGTGTGTGTATTTGTAAGTATTCTATCTCAATGCGATAAATATCTCATAACTTAAGTAAAAGATGTGAAGAAATTAACGGCGTAGAAGAACTCATTGTAACAGTAAATAAAGGAACCAATAGTCCTATGAAAAATAACTCTTCATATTTGCATACTGGATTCAAATTTGTAAATTTAAATTTGGCCATACCATGTACGTGTAAATCTAATTTGTATTATTTTTAACCAAATCGTACACTAAAAACACAATGTATCAGGTTTCATATAATTTCCGACATGTTTCGGTGTAGGCCACACACCATCTTCAGGGCAAACTGTATTAGAATACTTTGAAACCACTGAAGAAAGCCAGTTTTTGTACATACAGGTTCGTTTTTGGTCAGTTAGCACACTGTTAGATCCAAAAACGAACCTTAAGTACAAACACTGGCTTTCTTCAGTGTTTCAAAGTGTTATAATACAGTTTCCCCTGAAGATGGTGTAGCCTACACCGAAACACGTCGACAATTATATGAAACCTGATGCATTGTGTTTTTAGTGTACGAGTTCGTTAAAAATAATACAAATTATGCATACTAGCTGTTCGTCCGCGCGAAATATTCCACCCCTCAAATATTAAAATCCAGCATTTTTACCTTTTACGCGAATTAAATTTCTCTCTGCAACGTGCCGTGAAAGCGTAGAGGAGTAGAGGTAAAGATCTACTCTGTCATAAACTATGACGCTAGATGGGGTAGGTGTCAGCATCACACCCTGGCCGCTTTACCCCTGGGAAAGACTCCCCCTACCTACTGGAGGTGGCAGGCTGACCTCAGGCCGATCTGAGCGGATTTTGACCAGTAGAAAACCCGTTTCCCCCATCGGATATCGAATCCCATACCGTCAGAATTTGAAATAGTGCGATATGAAATGTTAATGAAGTCTCATTTTATTCGCAAAATTTGAAAAAATGTGACTCATTAACCTTTTAAAGCCTAGCGGTAACTTTACGTACCACCAGGTTTAACATTAAAAAATTCTACGTGGTGCCCACATTGCGTTTATGTATTTTGTACGGATCTCAGAACAAACAGCAACTTTTGCCTTATAAAACATTAAGAGACTGGCTTTTATAACCGAAGTGGAGAGTGTTTACAGCGCGGTACGCACTGAGTCCTTATATAAAACAGATACGCTTCTTCTTTAAAGGGTTAATTTACCTTTTATTGTTTATCAGTTAATATGCAGTCCAGGGTAGTTAATGGCCTTCTCCCTGGGCATGACACCCTGAGAAGGCATCTTCACATAATGTGGCTCATGGATAGTCCCTTGTGTAGGAAATGCGGTGCTGGGGACGAAACTTCAGCCCATGTGCTGTGTGAGTGTGAAGCCTTGGCGACACTCAGATATATCTATCTGGGATCCTTTTTCTTGGACCCTGAGGGCATTAGAGGTCTGAGTCTAAGGGCAATTTGGAACTTCTTTAGAAGGACAGGGCTCTCAGGACTTGGACCCAGTGAGGGGGCACAAAGGGTCTGTCAAGGCCTCCGTGCGTCGGGACTGTAAGGGCTCGACCCACATTCACTCATATCCATTATCAGTTAATATTATGTTTAAAAGGCACAGTCGAAATCGGTCATAACGCCATAAAAGGGACTGAATATTTTGTGTCGTTATAACAGAGGTGTATAACGTTATGGTTAACAGTGAGGAATTAATTGGTACCACAGGATATCTGACGCTATAGACGGAGGTGTCGTATAAACCGATGTCGTTATAACCGGGTTTAACTCTATTTAAAAGTAAAAATCCCTCTCTTTTTGTTGTATATTTATGCTCACTGAGACAAATACCCTCTACTCTGTGTTTATTTGTATGGGCAAAAATTAGTCTCGACGTATGCGAAGTTTAAATTTTGCGAGTTCTTCAAAAAAATATTACTCGCGTAAAATAAACTCAGACCGCAATTCATTCAAACTCTGCCAAGTACGAAAGTAACCTGCTACTCTCTGCTGCTGTTTGCTTCTCACCCAGAGCTGGCGAGGTAGTTTTCGTTCATTACGATGAGATTCAAGTGCCTCAGCTCTGAGGCCAGCCTGCCTGTCTGCCTGCCAGCCTGCGTAACGTTCTAACAAAGGAAAATCAATTGCGTTTTGCTTCAGTTAACACTGATATGACATATTTATGACATTCAACATGAAACATCAGAAGATAATTTATTCTGTGAAGGCTATTCGCTCTCTGCCCTCCATACGCCTAGGGATTCCCTCTTCAGCCTACATAATGCACAAATGGAAAGCACAGAAGGATTGACCGAACATTGAGCCCCCATTACACGCTTACACAAGTAGGATGAGTGATGGATTACAGAAGATAATGTCCTTGGCGGAACAATAGACTTGGTGTATGTCACACGATAGACAACTGTTGTGATTCCAAAGCGCTACTGACAGCATAATTGGTGCAGCGTTTGTGTTAGGAGAGACCATGGTCAATTCACGGAAGAACTTTTAGGGGCGTTTGCAAAACTGTGAAAAGCGAGTGGCAGCTTTGTATATTTGTCTGTCGGGCCGTCCATCCGCATAGAATCACTCGGGTCCCACTGGACGGATTTTCACAAAATTAGTTATTTGAAGATTTTTCGAAAATCTGTACAGAAGATTTAAGTTTCCTTAAAATCTGACAGGAAGAACGGGCACTTTTGTATGAATAATTATGTACATTTATGAAAATATCTCGCTGAAGTCTTTTTAGAGTGAGAAATGTTTCAGACAAAATTTGCAGGTAAAATGAAAATACAAATTTTATTTTAATAACTTTTTACCGAAAATCGTGCCGTTTATGAGATAATGTGGAAAAATATGGTGCAGCGCGACAGGCCACTGATGGCAATATAATACGGCGCATGCGCTTTGCATGCTGGATGGCTAAGGCTACAGACACACACTCAGAATCTGTAACACTTATTGCTTTTCCACGGCGAAAATGGTTACGCGAACGCGCCACAGTGTTACTTTATACACACATTTCCTGCCTTATCGGTAATAGCAATGATTGCTTCTGGAACTTACCTATTCTGTACTATTATTAGTATTACTGTGAATTTTTTATTCTATTATAAAGGACATAGCGAGTAATTAGGGCTGTGCAGTACAAGACAGATTCGCTGTAGAAGTGTACTGACGCATCTTTTGGCATTTCGACTCAATCAGCATCATTTCTTTTGAGACAGTGCTTAGAATATCTGTAAAACTTCAGTCCGCATCAATCACCTGTATAAATTAGGACCACAGATAATATTATTATTATTATTATTATCATCATCACCATCCCCTTTACGCACGGTATTCACACTTATATACCTGAAACAAACCACGTTTCTAGAGTACACAGTGTCGCATCTACTCTGCACGTACTGTTAATGATGCATATAGCGCTGTCTGCAATATTAAACTTTTACAGTCTAGCGGTAACTTTACGTACCACCAGGTTTAACATTAAAAAATTCTACCTGGTGCCCACATTGCGTTTATGTGTTTTGTACGGATCTCAGAACAAACAGCAACTTTTGCCTTATAAAACATTAAGAGATTGGTTTTAATAACCGAAGTGGAGAGTGTTTACAGCGCGGAACGCACTGAGTCCTTATATAAAACAGATTACCACTCGTCTTTAAAGGGTTAAACTCTTTTGTGCTTCTACATTATCACTTCCCGCAGTGTGTGTGCTGTGCCCAGTACAGCTGTTTTCTGCAGTTCCTTGATATCGTGCTTTCCCGGTACACTGCTAAAGTATTTTCTGAAGGATTTTGATATGGTTCCAGTTGCCCCTATTATTGCTGGCGTCACCTTTGCTTTTACATTCCCCATGCGCTGTATTTCTATTATAAGGTCTTTATATTTTAAAATCTTCTCGGCTTCTTTCTTTATCACATTTCTGTCTCCCGGGATTTCTACATCAATTAGCATACATGTTCCTTCATTATCCCGAATAATGATGTCTTCATTGATATTATTGATATTATTATTATTATTATACTATACAGCGTAACACTGTATTTTCCATTTATTAAAAAGGAAATTATGGTTTACCTTCTGCGGGGCATCAAGTCAAATTCCACTTCCAGCAGTGCGCGCACAAAAATCGCTTTTCATTGCACTGGAAAGACAAGGAGGTTTTATCCCACACAAAGCACCCGCAAATCCCTACTGCCCTTATAAATTCCAGCTTACGGAACGCACGTTCAGAGTATTTCAAAATATCCGGTAACTGCTAAGGTTTTGACATAGACCTGCGTCCTAGGGGGCTTCACGTTGTATTTTTGTTACAAAATATTTTTTTTTAAATATCAAAGTTGTTTTTATTGTCGCTAATATACACTCGGTCCTAGCCCACAAATTCAATTTACATGCCGGTCAACATATATATTGAAAAGAGGCGCATATATGTCGTCAGTGACGTTCTCCGTGGCACATTTAATTATCAAACCATGAGCTACGCTCTGTGTTTGTAAACAGACGCATTTTACTGCGGTTTTAATGAGACTTCAATATATATATATATATAGCTAAACCTAAACCTTTGCGTTGGTCTACTTGGACTGTTGTGAATGCTGTTACATTTCGCCATAATGATATTTGAATTCGTATTCTTTCTGGCATTTAGTCTCATATTACCCCACAGGCAAAAAGCACCTTCACACTCACGTATCTAATTCAGTAATTATCAGTTGTTTTACATAAATGTAATGAAACGTAATTTGGTGAGGATACAGTGGGAATTATCACGATGTTACGATACAGTGGGGGCACGCGGTGGCGCAGCTGGTTGTGAGGCACTGCCCTACAAACCGGAAGGTCGCGGGTTCGATTCCCGATTGGACTTTTTCATTGACATAATCCTTCCTATGGCCCCGGGGTCGACTCAGCCTCTAACAGAAATGAGTACGAGGAATATTTCCTGGGGGGTAAAGGCGGTCGGTGCGTAGGGCTGACAACCTTACCACCTTCATGTCCCGATTTTATAGAAATCTGGGAGCCTCAACCTCCTGGAACTCTCAGGGCCTGTCCAGGCCTGGAATACGATTGCTTTACAGTGGGAATTATAACATGTTACTGGCAGGCTGTCGTGTTGTTACTTTAGATGCTCTAATTTGGCCAAGTCTCTGCTATTATCACGTGACATAAGACAGTTTTCTGATCTTGGGAAGTACCGCGTTTCTTCCCAAATACATTGTTACTATTTTAAATACTTGTTGGTAATTTAAATATCCCCCGGACTATATAAATTTATGTACATACACGATCGTTTAAAATCCACATCAGATCTTCGTTTTAGGATATTAATAAACAAAAAATATATCCCTGTTAATTAACACGTATTTCCGTGTTCATGTTACAGCATTTTCATATAATCGCAGGTTGTGGAAATCATAAAAAATAAATGAATAAAATGTTATCATAGCTCCAGGCTCTACGTTTCGTTCGGTGTACATAAAGAGACAAAATTAAATTTTTATTTTATATTCAATTCGTGCAACAATGTCGTATGGAACGATATTTCAATAATTTCATAGCAACCTCGGCGCTGAGATTTTAAATCCACAGGCCGTAAGGTGAGACCGCACCCAGACATTTGTATGTACCTTTCAAATTTTACCTTTGTTGGTGCTGAACCCCTAACTTAAAGTCACTTTAACCTTTTAAAGCCTATTGCTAACTTTACATTCGACCAGGTTTAACATTAAAAAATTCTACGTGGTGCCCACATTGCGTTTATGTGTTTTGTACGGATCTCAGAACAAACAGCAACTTTTTTCTTATAAAACATTAAGAGACTGATTTTTATAACCGAAGTGGAGAGTGTTTACAGCGCGGTACGCACTGAGTCCTTATATAAAACAGATACGCTTCGTCTTTAAAGGGTTAATTGTGTAATTCGCATGACCAATTGCAGTTTTCAAAGTTTGGAAACTTCAGATAAGCCTAGACGGTCGAAAATGCTCACAGACAGTAACACAGCCTGCTTTTGAAAGACAGACAGGCACCCCAAGGCCAATGAGATCAAAAGATTTTGGTTTCGAAGTGATGTATATAAAAATTACCGAATTTATTACATTTGTCAGAAAGAAAAGTAATTTGTCATACTCGCAATCAAAATATTTTTTTTCCTCACCAATTATTTTTCGGGTGATCAAATCGAGGAAGATGCAAAGCACGGGAGTTGTGGCACATGAAACAGCTAAGAGAAATGCTACAGAATTTTGTTGGGGAAATGTGCAATAAGGAGGACTCTTGGAAGTTCTAAGCAAAGATCGGAGAGAGAAATTAAATGGTAAGAATTTGAAGGTAAAGCAATCCCGTTACGCGCCTGGACAGGCCGTTAGGTTTCCAGGAATTTGAAGCTCCCAGATTTTTAGACAGTCGGCACATGAAGGTGGTAAGGTTGTCAGCCGTAGGCGCCGGCCACCTTTATCCTCCAGTAAATATTCCTGGTACTCATTTCTGTTAGAGGCTGAGTCGACCCCACGGCCATAGTGCGGCCGGAAGGATTAAGTCAATGAAAAATTAACACTAAAATGGATGTGAAAGAAATCATATGGTAGACTTTGGTGTATGCCTGTAATGTATACTTCCGTGTTGTAACAGTCCCAGTAGTTTATATCGCACAACGTTAGCTCACTTTTCCACATCCGACTTCCGTCCTTTATAAAAAAAATACGTATCAGCACATAATGACACCTGCTTTGAAGGCAGTGATTTTGATGGCTGCTTTCAATATAGATACCAATTTAACCAAAATTTTCTGTTCAATTGCAATACCATTAATGTGAATAAAGCGCTGCTGGATTGCAATTCATAATTTATGGTTTCACTTCCTTTTTTGATTTTTAACAGATTACCGGGTAACTAATAAAGAGCCGGTACTGAATGTTCAGAATGGGCCCACCGAATGGCACAAGTACTGGATACTTCAACGTATGACGGTAAACTGAAAGTTGTGACACTGTCTCTGGAACTATCGGTACATATTTGCGGTAGTGGGTGGTATTCGGAAATAGTACCAAATTGTATCCGATGTAAGGAAAAGCAAAGAGCAATATTGGATATATTAGAAAATGTTTAAATTTTCAGGAATTAAGTAAGATCCTGTGTATGGCGAAGTACGTGTAGAGAGATCCGCGATGTCAGGCTTCTGCCGCCATGTCGACGGCATCTCCGCTCTTCTGGTATACGTTATACAGGGTATACACAAAAGAATGGCGCGGTCTCAAAAGTTAACAAGAAATTTATTTCTCACCTTACACGGGCACAACGTACACCGTCAGCAGCGGCAACTGTCCAACTTTCTCATGCGCTACCAGCAGTTCGCTTCTCATGCTTACTGCGGGGCCGCGGGGCCAGTTTCCAAGATGGCGTCGCAGCAGGAGAAGGCGTTCTGTGTGCTCCGTTTTGAGGTGTCCAGATCTGCCACCCCGTTCGCCGGATCTAACACCATGCGATTTCTTTCTTTGGAGGTTTGTTAAAGACAGCGTTTACGTACCACCATTGCCCATGTCACTCAAGGAACTTCGTGATCGGATAACGCATGCACTGCAGACCATTACAGCGGACATGCTACACCGAGTCTGGGATGAATTTGATTACCGTGTGGATGTGTGTCGTGTGACCCAGGGTGCATACATTGAAGGACTGTGATTAACGCATGAGAAACTTGGACAGTTGTCGCTGCTGACGGTGTATGTTGTGCCCGTGTAAGGTGAGAAATAAATTTCTTGTTAACTTTTGAAACCGCACCATTCTTTTGTGTATACCCTATATTCTTGACCCTTGAACACCGGCACGCTGTCCCGAAACGTCGGTAAAAAATTACCACCCGACGCTGCGTAACATCCCAGAAGATTGCAGACCTTTTCTTGTACAAATGTTGCAAATCCAAGTACCTTTATGACGTTGATACGTGTCGTCAGATAAAGACCGACGTTTCAGCAGCATGAATCTGATCAGTACTTCCGCTGCTGTTATATATTTAATAATAATAATGTTATTGGATGAAAGAACACCTGTTAAGGATAAGCCTCTGCATTTAATTGTTGTGGCACGTTAAACAACTTTTCGACCGGTAAGTTGTTACCGGCGTTTCGATAGATGGTAATGCCTTTGCCTTCAGGGTCAAGCAGTTCAAACTGACACACCTTAGACTGCTTTACCCTGAAGATCAAGACGGTGCGCTCCTTTTGAAATTCGGTGACTCTTTACGAGACGACATGGCATAACATCCCAGAAGATATGGACCTTCATATGATTCGGACCTGTGGGAAAAGAAGTGACCAAATTTGAAGGAAAGACTATAAGGAGCCGAAGCTGTACACTGCACCTTACCGACACACAGGGGAATGTAGAATGGGAATGTAAAGTGTGTGTCACATTTGGGGAAATTATAAATGTAATCAAAGTTTGATTGGATAATCTCATAGGGAATAGGTAATTTTGGCAAATAGAGGGTGTAGGATAATACTAAAATAGATACTGGAATAATTGATCGTGGAAAATATATCCAAAAAATAAAATATTGAAAATATATCGACATATGTATAAACACTGCGGTATTGCAGGCCTGTAGACTGTATTTACAACAGTGAAAATGCCCCATTCCCTTACATAAAAAATCTGTATCTTGGATTTAGAAACGAAAACTTATGTTAGAATTCCTGAGGAGAAGTATGCCATCACTCAGACTGACTTCGATTAAGGCAAAAAAAGTTTTTGCCTTAGCTGCGTGCAGTTTAACGCGTTAAAGACGGAACGTAATACGTTTTATATAAGGACTCAGCACGTACCGCGCTGTAAACACTCTGCACTGCGGTTATAAAAACCAATCTCTTAATGTCTTATAAGGCAAAAGTTGCTGTTTGTTCTGAGATCCGTACAAAACACATAAACGCAATGTGGGCACCACGTAGAATTTTTTAATGTTAAACCCGGCGGTACGTAAACTTACCGCTAGGCTTTAAAAGGTTAAAAGCAGATAAACAGAGCAATATTGTGTAAGTATGAAAACCGGTAACTGTCCAATTTAGTGCACTACAAATGTAACACAAATTCAGGGGAATACAAAAAGCCAAGAAACGAAAAATATCCATTAGCGCAGAGGAGAGAGGCTTTTAACCTTTTAAAGCCTAGCGGTAACTTTACATGCGACCAGGTTTAACATTAAAAAATTCTACGTGGTGCCCACATTGCGTTTACGTGTTTTATATGGATCTCAGAACAAACAGCAACTTTTGCCTTATAAAATATTAAGAGACTGGTTTTTATAACCAAAGTGGAGAGTGTTTACAGCGCGGTACGTACTGAGTCCTTATATAAAGCAGATACGCTTCGTCTTTAAAGGGTTAATATCTGACGCAATATACACAGGGATCTGTATAAATGCAACGTGGTCTCCACTCGCCACTTCAGTATTAGAAGAACTGTGAGTAAATCAAATACGACTTTCTGTGGAATACGAGTCCAATTTTCTGAGACTCGGCTAACATATACAGAGACAATAATGTGCATGAAGTGAAACAGATACAGAGGGGAATTGTTGAGATTATAAACTGTGGATTGAGATGAAAGAATATGTTGCAAACAAAGAGCTGAGAATTCCGAACTGAACACTTGTTACCAGTACATTAACTCCGTATTACTGAGTGTAATCTTTGAAACAATTTGTTGATCATTGTCGTGTTAAAATTGTTAGTTCTGTACCAAACAATGATAACGTTCCATTAGCAAGGTGAATGGTGAAAGTGTACGCTTTAATTGGAGCACGCACTAGCCTGTAATGAAGTCTGCATTATACTGAAGTTTGAAGTGTATTTTACGAACCTTCTCTTCCACTTCGTATGCTTAATTTAAGCTGATATCTGCGCTCTTCTGGGGTGTTACGCAGCGTCGAATGGTAAAGGATTACCAGTCGACGCTGCGTAATGGCCTAGAACAGCTCATCTCGTCAAAATTGCGACGGAAGCCTCGAATCATTAATTTAATTTGATGCCAGTTTATTACTTATCTTAAAAGTCTTTACCTGGATAATTCAAATTTACTTCTTATTTACACGCCTACCGGAATCGGATATAGAACTTCTCTTCGAAATGGTGGTTATTTTCGTTGTTATCTTTGGTACACTGCGTAGCATTGAACTTTTTACTGAATACTGACACAGGAGTGTCCAAATCCGGGGCGCGTGTTCGGCATGGCAAATTTTGTACTGTGCGGTCTAATATTTGTGGGCCCTCAGTATGAACATTGCACCTAGAATTATGAGATCTTTCCTAGATTTTTGGAAAATTTGTTTACCCCTTTACTAATTCAGATTTTCTATAACTTACACGAATTTTTATTTTTTTTCGAAAAGTTCTCACTGACTAACTAACTAACTAACTACATGGAGCAGACGCCTTCTTGAGAAGCTAACAGTTTCTCAGCTAGTCAACAAATTCCCCGCATTTTATGGAACCCGGAGGTTCATTACCGCATTCACAAGAACCCGCCACCTGTCCCTATCCTGAGCCAGCTCAACCCAGTCCATGCCCCATCCCACTTCTTGAATATCCATTTTAATATTATCCTCCCATCTACGCCTCGGTCTCCCAAGTGGTCGCCTTCCCTCAACTCTCCCCACCAAAATCCTGTATGCACCTCTCTTTTCCCCCATACGTGCTACATGCCCCACCCATCTCATTCTTCTCAATTTCATTACCCGAATAATATTTGGTGATGAGTACAGGTCATTAAGTTCCTCGTTATGTAGTCTTCTCCACTGCCCTGTCGCCTCGTCCCTCTTAGGCCCAAATATCCTCCTCAGCACCCTATTCTCGAACACCCTCAGTCTTTGTTCCTCCCTCAGTATGAGAGACCAAGTTTCACACCCATACAAAACAACAGGTAAAACTGAAAAGTTCTCACACCTCTTTTTAATTTAAATCCCATTTTATAAAAGTACACTCACAGTATTATAACTGTGGGGCAGAAGCTTTAAAACTCACAGTTAAGATGGAGTCGCTTTTTTCGCAGCTGAATGCAATTTGTGTTTGTTTTTGTCATTAACAAATATTTGACCTTGACGGAGGACCTGGCTGCCTAAAACGATGGCACGCGTTAATTGTACGCCAGAAAACCTGATCCTGTTTCAACTAATAATTTTATTCCTTTCACACCTCCACTTGCGAATTTCGGCAAAGACATTACTTTGAAAGCGCACAATCCAATAAGCCTTCTCCAAAAAAACCCCCCCCCCCCATCTGATTAGAAACCACATAAACGGTAAAATATTATACCACGAAAACTCAAGTCTTTTGTAACGTTACGCTGTGTCGACTGGTAATAAGGAACTGGCGTTTTGAACAGGCCTTACCCCTCCTTATTCAGAGCCGAGCACTCCATGTTTTCTTTTACTTGTTTTAATCATTTACCAGTCAATAGGGTGTAATATCTCTGAAGAAGTCAATATACATCAGCACTTCTGGCAGAAACTACAATCTCGAATTTTTAAAATCCTACGAAGCCCCTGTGTGCCGGATGTTTTTGAGGTACGTGTTTTTGGCAAGGTTTGCGTTAACTAGAGACCCAGTAATCTTCTGCTAGCCGCCAAATTCTAACGACTCTGCAGCCGACACAGACTCCTGTCCAATTAGTACGGGGTGAGGCGAGAGGGAGACGTAAAGCAGCGACTGCTTCAAGATGGTTATAATCTCCCAACAAGGGGCTCTTTCGCCAAGGTTGCAGATGCCCAGGGGTAATGTTTACATCTCGTCATTTATATCTGTGTGGCGTTTAGTGGTTACTATGCCTACCGCCAGGTTTTAACGCTAACGAAACATCGAAACGTGTATATCGTGACGCCAGTACACCGCCTTTACGTGTAGAATCGCAGTACACGTTCCTAATGCATTGACCCTTTAACCCTTTAAAGACGAAGCGTATCTGTTTTATATAAGGACTCAGTGCGTACTGCGCTGTAAACACTCTCCACTTAAAAACCAGTCTCTTAATGTTTTATAAGGCAAAAGTTGCTGTTTCTTCTGAGATCCGTACAAAACACATAAACGCAATGTGGGCACCACGTAGAATTTTTTAATGTTAAACCTGGTGGTACGTAAAGTTACCGCTAGGCTTTAAAAGGTAAAATACTAGCGACAGTTTTGTTCACCCTGGATTGCACATGTTTGCATAGTGTGTTGACACCGCTAATCTACAGAAGCAGCTGTCCGTTTCTGAGTGCAAGCATTTCCCATAATTGCCTCTGCCCCATAATTCTACTGGTCAGAATCCATAAACCTTTGTCCTGAAACCCAACTCTTTGGCACTAACTCGATTTCCCTTAACACATAATTCATGAGGGAGTTGGTGCAATTTGCCTTCCAGATCGGGCCACCAATTTCGCATCACAAAAGATTTTCCTTGCCGTCACTCTAGGTACTAGGTTTACAAACAGGGCCAAAGTAAATAACTTTCTAGGGTGAAGTGAAACACTGTTTTCAGCAGTGTTCAGGTTTCATGCTGTCTTAGCCTGAGGGAATTGTGCAGCCAGGTTTCGAACCAGCGTATCCTTTTGTTTTGAAGTGTTTATTTAAAGACGCTGTCAGTTGCTGAGTTTATTAGGTAGTGTAGAATATAGGCGGATGAATGGGTACTGAGAAATAGTTGAACGATAGTGACAGGAGGAAACCGGAAGTGCTCGGTAAGAATCCTGCCCTAATCCACTTCTTTTTACCACAAATCCTACTTGGACAGGCCTGGGATTGAACCTGGGTCTCCGCTACAGATCGCCTACGTCATGGCAATACTATTCTCGTTGTTGCATGGATATTTTTGCGCGGCTTCCATCGCGTACGTTTTCGTATTTATTTTGGACTCCAGGATAGACTGACGCCATATAGACAGGAAAACCTTTTATTACGACTCATGGCAAGTGACTATTTTCTGTGCATTTCTTTTTATATTTCTGTCAAAACTTTGCTTGTTCACAGTCAGAATTTCAGGCATATATAATGTGTAATAATCGCTATGGTCTACACCTGCAACTGTGCTATTCATGGAATGCTCAAATCTTCGCTGCAATTAGATATATCTGCGATCGAAATATCTGTGTGTAGAAGTTCACTCTAACTTCAGAAAGACAACGTGTGGATTAACTCAAGAATTGACTTGTGTTTTATATGGGAAGACCCTAAATTCAAATCACGGACTATTCCAATAGAAAATTATTTGTCCTTCTTATCCTTTTAAAACGAATAGCGGGAGGATATTTTAATGATATCAGGTCGTCTATGACTTTCTAAATTCTGCATGTATTGTTATGAGCTATCACAGACTATGAGGATTTACAATGTAGAAATATATCAAAAAGAATTTAATAAAATAAAACCATAAATCTTACAATTATATGAGTAATTCTGCCGTTGTTTATTACTCCACCTCACTGGACGGTGGAAAATCTTTGCAGTTAAGCCATATTACACTCACAGTTACAGAATCCAAACTTCTGTTTTCCATTAAACTTTGTGTAGCTTTCCTCTCCTTAAACTTGGCTTAAATTTTGAGATAATTTGAGCTAATCTCAGTGAGAATATCACTGATACGTTTAGCTCAGTGGAAGACGTTAGATTTTTATTAGGCATTGCCTATTGCAATCATTAAAAGTTTCGTGTACTTTGTAGGGGTTTTGAAACCTGTCTCCCGCAAATGCCCAGGCTAATGTTAAACAATGAACACATAACGTTCTGTCCTTATATTATTCTGCCGCTCCAACACACTTATATTCATGGCATTAGTTTACCTTCTAGTAGTTACACGTGCTTAAATGCTTGCGTGACTTAACGAAATAAATGTTAACATGAAAAACATTACAATTGTTTCCTTGTGAGGGACATGCCACGTAGTGGAATTACTGTTTATCAACGTTATTTATAATGCATAATACGGGAAGACGAGGAAGAAGACGTAAGCAGCTGGTGGATGACCTTAAGGAAGATATAAGTTAATGGGAACTGAAAAAGGAAGCACTAGATCGCACTGTGTGGAGAACTCGCTTTGGAAGGGGCTATGGACCTATTTTAAGACAACTACGGACTGAATGAATGAATGAATGAATGAATGAATGAATGAATGAATCCAGTGTGTTGAGAAGAAGGTCATCAGCTTTAATTCTACAAAAATTTGTAAAGAGGTAGTTGTTGGCTGCATTAAATAAGCCCGCAGCATTTCCCTTAAATGATTAACCCTTTAAAAACGAAGCATATCTGTTTTATATAAGGACTCAGTGCGTACCGCGCTGTAAACACTCTCCACTTCGGTTATAAAAACCAGTCTCTTAATGTTTTATAAGGCAAAAGTTGCTGTTTGTTCTGAGATCCGTACAAAACACATAAACGCAATGTGGGCACCACGTAGAATTTTTTAATGTTAAACCTGGTGGTATGTAAAGTTACCGCTAGGCTTTAAAAGTTTAAGCCGTCTGCATTGTCTAACACTCTGATATTTATCGGACTGATTTTCGATTATTCTACCGCCAGTCCACGTGTATAAACCTTTACATACACCAACCCAGCCGGTGATTCTTTTTCACCTCCTGATGAATGGTGAGATTAGGTATCGCCCTGAAAATACTCCTATCATCACGTCGGTACAGGCAAGCTCTCTGGACAAAATACGGGCTGTGCATAATGAGAAGCAGCTTCCATGTATTCTATTAATAATCTGCCATGTGCTGAAAGTTGTTACAGTGTTTAGAAATACGTCTGGTCACACACAGGGCTTGCAGATTGGTTGAGGGTGGTGTCGTGTTCCTGTAGCATGGTGTAAGGACAATTTGTCGCTGTCTGAGAGAAGGTGTCTAGGTGTGGGGTAGATGTAGTGGCAGCAAAGGGGACCAAGTCATTTGTATTTTCCTGCAGCACTGTCAGACAACCCGTTCTATGGAACAAACTAGAAGGCGAATCCTCCTAGGGTAAAAGTGGAAGTCAAATAATTGGAAATGTGTCTTCATTTATTCTGGACGCTCTTTCTTGCTTGTTCTTAAGTTGAACTCAATTATCCGCGAGCTTTATTTTCTGTTTCACATCTTCTGACATCAAACATTTCTTCCTCTTTTCCTTATAATCTAATAGGAAATATCTTATTTTAGGCTGCTCGTTTCTTCTTCCATTCTTCCATGCTAAAACTGTCTCCCCTTCCTGAATTCCGTCACAAACAAACAAGATTCATCTCCTGTCATCAATGGCTTTAATAATCTAATCTTGTCTACCTAGTCTTCTGAAAAGTGAGTCAGTGAAGACGCTGTAGTGTGTTAGGTAATATAACGTCGAAGTTTCCTGACAAGAATACAAAGCTTATTTTGACAGCTGAGTACGGAAGTTGCAGTGTAACACTGGGTGTGTGTGTGTGCGCGCGCGTGCGTGCGTGTGTGTAAGGAAAATAAATGAAAGAAGAAGAAGAAGAAGAAGAAGAAGAAGAAGAAGAAGAAGAAGAAGAAGAAGAAGAAGAAGAAGAAGAGAAAATTAACTTGAAGTAGTGCGTAACCAAACAGGTACACTTCATACACATACATAATTTATGTTTCGGCACATTATATTTCGTCAAGGATAGCTGAAAAATGTTAGATTTCAAATAATTGAATAAATAAATAAATTAATTAATTAAAAGAGGATATTCTATAAAAATCTAGAAATTCTAAAGCAACACTCGAACATCGATTTGCCCTTTCAGTCTCACCCTGTGTTTATATCAATATTAAATATCTCTAAATTTTTATGTTATTCACACCGTGCGTGTTCTTACAATTAATAAATTAACAAACTTACGCACTTAATGACATACACTCAGAAGTATAAAGTTCCTATAAAACTGCCACATGTTTCGGCACCAAGGTGCCATCTTCAGGGAGTCATTCTGACAAAGGACTCGAAGGTCAGCACTTCAAGCGTGCTGGCCTTATACTGCGTAAACTGCTTAGCTTTAACTAGCTAACTAGCTCCATGGAGCAGAGGCCTTCTTGAGAAGCTAACAGTTTCTCAGCTAGTCAAGAAATTCCCCGCATTTTATGGAACCCGGAGGTTCATTACCGCATTCACAAGAACCCGCCACCTGTCCCTATCCTGAGCCAGATCAACCCAGTCCATGCCTCATCCCACTTCTTGAATATCCATTTTAATATTATCCTCCCATCTACGCCTCGGTCTCCCAAGTGGTCGCCTTCCCTCAGCTCTCCCCACCAAAATCCTGTATGCACCTCTCTTTTCCCCCATACGTGCTACATGCCCCACCCATCTCATTCTTCTCAATTTCATTACCTGAATAATATTTGGTGATGAGTACAGGTCATTAAGTTCCTCGTTATGTAGTCTTCTCCACTCCCCTGTCGCCTCGTCCCTCTTAGGCCCAAATATCCTCCTCAGCACCCTATTCTCGAACACCCTCAGTCCCTGTTCCTCCCTCAGTGTGAGAGACCAAGTTTCACACCCATACACAACAACAGGTAAAATTATAAACTGTTTAGCTTTACTACCACAAATGGGGTTACTTGACTGGTGTGTGATTTAGGTAGGTTGACTTGGTTTAAAGTGTTTAGAGAACCAAGAAAATTTAATCCAGTTCAAACACGAATAGTTTGTTTCTAAGCACGCTGTCCGGCTGTGGTTAAGCAATACAACACACAGCACTGCGACCACAGGCGGCCTACCGGATGGCATTTCTGGGCCACTTTGAGGTTGCTGGAACTTGCAAATTCAGCAAGCAGCTATTCCATTTGACTTCTCATGAATAATTTATAAGGAGTTATCCAGGTTCACAACACTGCAGCCTGTACTGGTATTCGTAATGTAATGTTAGTGCCATAAGTGATTTAAAAGGCTGCCTTTCAAGTGTTCTTAGAATGTGGGCCCTAGAACTTAAGCGGCTTAGTGCAATAAAAATTATTTGGATTTATGTTCAACCTTTTACTGTCTTTATTTTTTGTGTAACTTATTGTGTCATTATAGATGCCCCCGTGTGTCCACTTTTAACTTTTTGAAAGAAACCAGTTGGAAACACCATTAGAAACTAACATACATTTACGTGGTAGAATTTTCAAGCACCGATAACACTAAATTGACCGCGTTAAGTAAATATTCTTCTGAGGTGGGAACAATATTAATATGATATTTATATGATCTTCGCTCTTCTCAGATGTTACGCAGCGTTAATTTTTTACTTAGTTAACGACGT
This sequence comes from Coptotermes formosanus, assembly GCA_013340265.1. NCBI lineage: Eukaryota > Metazoa > Arthropoda > Insecta > Blattodea > Rhinotermitidae > Coptotermes > Coptotermes formosanus. Next base: position 1,583,302 of record BLKM01003048.1, read on the forward strand.
TTCGGGACAACTTATCGGCTGTATAGTCAAGGATGGACCAAGAGTGAACATTGAATATGAAACCTCTAGGTTTCCCGAAACGTCGGTAACTAATTGCCAATCAAAGCTGCGTAACATTCCATAAGGGCGAAAATCTCAAATTGGTGTCAGTCACAGTAGGGCTTGTCTCAACGCCTTGTTCATAAAAAGACATGCTTGCACTTTGTTCGGTATTCAGTTCCGCCCTGTGGTTCCATTTCGCAAACTAATCCCCCTATACTCCTCATCGCGTTTTCCGTACACGGATCCAGTTTCATGGTCGAAACGTACTGCAGCGCTAGTTCACACTCTTTTACGTATCGATTTTATGCCACCATCTAAATCCTGCTTGTACTCCTCTGCATTGCCCCTTCGGCTCCATTGCTCTTTACACATAAAACAGTCAATATCCCTTACATCATTCTCTTCGGTTGTGTATTCTATTCGTTTATTATACTTTTGGTCTTCGGTTCTGGTGTATCACATTCAATTTGTAGCACGTTCGTGTGTTTCATTTTGTTAGGACAATTTCCTTTATACAGAGTGGCGCAAAAGTCCCTTGAAGCTCGATGTTTAACAAACGAAAGGCTGCCTCAAAGTGACTTTTACACCATCCTGTATGCTCGATAAATCTTGGTATGTCTTGTTACGCGATTCGTTTAGAAGAAATAATGTTGCTGTTCTTTTCTGCCCACGAGATCGTTTTTTCCCCACCCCGACAGGTCCATATTTTTTGTTTAATTTGACAAGAGGCAGAAATATAATTTAATTTAATGTTGGCCTATTAATTAAAACGTCTAATTAACAGAAAATAAAAATGAATTTTCTCCTTGGGTTAATTTTACTCAAGGTAACGTAAAGTAAGCAATTTCTAAGAAATTACACGTTGAGAACAGAGCCGTTTTACGCCTACGAGGTATAGCCTACACATCTCACTGAGACGCGTTCTGAAATTAGAAAAAGGAGAAGTACGTACTTGCATTTAGAACACCGATGGAAGTTGCTTTCTTCTGCTCATTCTGTTTGTATCATTCTTAACGAAGGCTTGTCTCTTGCTTTGTGTATTTAGCGACATGTTGTCACCCGCATAAATGATAAACAGTGAACTAGAAAACGGCAAGGTGATTATGAATGGTAAATCGGAAAACTCACGGAAACCACCATGATTTATTTTAAGTTTCTATCGAAATATTTGCCAGGGTAGCCTAATGAATACGGCGATAGACCTCAGTGAGGGTAGTCCATATTCGGTGCAGAAATGTCGCTAGGTTTTTGGGCGCCTGGGGCGAGCGATCAAAAAGGCCACTGTAAACAGAAATTATGAACTTTAAAAATTAAAACTTGTTGCCCGGGGGGGGGGCCGCCGCAACACTGCCCCCCCCCCCCGCCCCCCGCTACGCTCCTGATTCTTTCAGACGACGCAGTGGCTGCTGTGCCTAGTCTGGGTATGTTGCCGTCTGCATGTTGCTGTGTTTACACCGACAGTCCACGCGATTACGTCATAACCACAGGGAACCGGTGTGTGGGGAGAAACTGGAAACTTCATTCAGCAGAACGTGTTGTTTGGTGACGTCAACGTACAGTTTATTAGACTGCCGAGCTGTGGCTGCACACTGGCCTAAACAAGAAGTGCGTCCCGTTACATGTATGAGCACCCACTCACGTACATTGCACAAACTGGCAACACAGACTGCACTTCTGCATCTGTAAACACATACACCCGCACACTTTACTTTGCTTTACTTTGTCGTTCCCTCTTCTACCTACTTGTTCACAGCAGGTGTAGAGGGTTTGTTATTTTCACTTGATCACACTCAAGCACACACCACAGTCTGTAGGACCCTCTGAACGAGGGATCGGCCCGTCGCAGAGACCTCCACCTGACAACACAAACACTGTACAAGACAAACATCCATGCCCCTTGTGGGATTCGAACCCACGATCCCAGCAAGCGCTCGGTCGCAGACCCTACGCCTTAGACCGCGCGGCCACTGGGGTCGGCCACGCCTACACTATATGGACAAAATGCAGGTTACTTTAGATAATGTCACAAAGGCGATAAGCAGAAGGCCGAGTGAAGATCACAAAAAAATTATTTGTTTTTACTAAGAGAGTCCTTAGGCTCGCGAACACGTGTAGAGAACGTGCATTTCTTTTTATTTAACTGAAAAGAGAAAGTGACTGTGACGATAAAAAACGTACGATTTTGCTGCGATTACATTGGCAGAAATCAAGGGATCTTAAGTCACGGCTGCTGAATTTGTGAGGTGAGAAGAAATTATATATATATATATATATATATATATCGAAAGAGTTCTGTCTTTTTGTATCCTTTCCGGCATAATTACAATTTATGACAGTTTTTGTAAAACAATATGACCCTTCTTCTTGCAGGAAGTTTCTGTTAGAAATTACATTTTGGCTCTATACAGGACGTACAAATTTATGGGACATTCTAGGAGATAAAAGCTGTTTGTCAAAGTTGTTGGCACAAATTCAACTTCCACACGAAAATCTAGGAACATGACCAATGATAAGATATTTTCAAAATGAAAAATCAATAAATGGGTTTGTAATAAATTTTGTTACATCTAAGTAAGGAAAGATCGTGGTATAAGGTAAATGTGTGTCTACAGCACTTCCATCTGCGCGATGTAGTGGAAATATTTGGTTGCACTATTTCAGTTAAGAATTTATTTGAGACGGTTTCAATTCTTTGTTCAGAGTATACCATTAAATTCGAAATTCCAATATATTCAGCAAATGAAACTGCACAATACCACAGTAATACATAAATACTCTGCAGGAACACTGTATTAAACCAATTAAATAATGCTGTTTTACGAAAGCCATTTATTTTATGTATAATAAGTAAATGCTTAGCAAAGAAGCCAAATTCATTTCATAAGACTGTGTCCTGAAATGAAGATATTTTTATTTTCTGTAGACCTTAAATTTTGTACCCAGTCTCCTCTTCAGGTCACTAATCGAAACTGCATTTGTATTACAGAACATTGTGAACTCGATGAGGACACGGCGTACTTAATCATTTAAAGCCCGGTGGTTACTCTATGTACCACCACGTTTAACATTCACAAATTATGCTTTCTGCCCACACAGTGTATTTATGTGTTTTGTGTGGATCTCAGAACAAACAGCGATTATTTCCCTATACAGCATTAACTGACTGGTTTTTATAACCGAGACGGAGTGTGTTTACTGCGCGGTACGGACTGAATCTTTAAATATACGTTCTGCCCACACAGTGTATTTATGTGTTTTGTGTGGATCTCAGAACAAACAGCGATTATTTCCCTATACAGCATTAACTGAATGGTTTTTATAACCGAGACGGAATGTGTTTACTGCGCGGTACGGACTGAATCTTTAAATATACGTTCTGCCCACACAGTGTATTTATGTGTTTTGTGTGGATCTCAGAACAAACAGCGATTATTTCCCTATACAGCATTAACTGACTGGTTTTTATAACCGAGACGGAGTGTGTTTACTGCGCGGTACGGACTGAATCTTTAAATGTGAGTTGGATTAACCGTAGGCTTTAAAGGGCTAAAGTCTGACTTGCAATACGCTATGTGTTTTTCTCATAAACATGTTATCCTCTGCTAATATGTTATAAACGTATTTGTGTAAATAGTGACGTATTTAATTTAGTTACAATTATATAGAAATTACTGGCTTTTGCTGACATGTTGTTTATTACGGCTTCTGTTATCCATTGCCTTTAGTAAAGGTAAAATAAAGGCAAAGTTGATGAGACTGTGCTGCAGATGTTACTAATGTAACTGTTTCTTTCTGTCGCATTACTGTGAGCCATGCACAGAGATCTGACGAAGGTTCCATTCAGACTAAACAGTTTCTGCAGCGTGCAACAGCTGACTCAAATAACGTATCCCGTGCATTTTTCCCGCAAGAATTAATTGAAACACCAAAGAGTATAGCCATTAAAAATTTCGCCAGCTGCCAGCGAAATGAACCTTTTTAAATTCTTGGTACTAAAATATTTCAACAACATTTTTCTGGGCAAAATTAAAGGAGGTATTCCTCTAAATGAACGGTTCACAAAAACAGGCAGATGTCAGCCTAGCTGGGAAAGAAATGCGTGGGAATGCACACGACTAATTGCACTAACTGTATTGAGCAGAGAATTTCTTGAGAAGCTAACAGTTCGTCAGCCAGTATAAAAATTTTCAGCATTTTTTCAATCAAATAATTACTACAATTTACCCAAATGCCTGAACCCTTAACCTGTGGCTTATCATGTTCTAGATAAATCCAGTCAACAGCCTCCCATACTTTTCTTTTCACATCTGTTTTAATATTATGCTTCTATCTATACCTACGTCTTGCAAGATTCCTCTTTCTTTCTGGTTTCTCCACTATTTCTTCCATGCATCTTTGTTTTACCCTGTGTGAATTTAATGCCCCACCCTTCTCCGTTTTCCAGTTATATCACCCTAATTATAATTAGTAGTGAGTGAAAATCATGAAGCCATTCCTTACGCAGGTGTCCTCATGTTCCTATTTCTTCTTGTCTAAGAACAGTGCAGGTTTATATAATTCCTTTCGATATATCACTGATGTGCATTTGGACGTTTTGCATCGTCATTGATTATACAAACACAACGTTTAAAAGCAGACAGCTTTCTCCTTCGTTTGAACTACAGTCTCAAGAAGAATTAACCATCTAAAAGAACCAAAAATCTACGAATTCGTATGCAGTATACAAAATAACACAGACCTCTAAATGTAAAATTAGTGTGTCCAAAACTCAATCTAAAAATTGTAATAAAATGAAATTAATTATCACTTATTAAAAATTAAAATTACAGGACCTGAATAAGCAACAAAATTACTTTTTTCAGTAAATTAAAATGTGAGGTAGTAACAACCCCATCAGCACCCCCTGTTAGTGAAACCGTGCACCTCCTACTGTCGATTGCGCCGTTCAATAACAGACTATTCATAGGTCATGTTGGGTAGTAAATCCTATGGCTTACAATGATTAACACCAACATATGGGCAGGGTTCTATTTACATATATTCTATAAGTACTGGGGCATTATTTGTTACTGGCATGTGTAAGCATTATTGTACATATATAGAGTGTTACTGTCTTTGTCTGGTTGTGTATCTTGTTAGGTAATTAGCATCGGTAATTCGTGTGTAGGTAAATGAAGTGCCTTATGCTCTGCAGAATAAATAGTAATGTGTAAGACAACAGTTTTGCTACAGTGCCTAGGGACGCCATTCAGAACACTTGAGTGTCTCTGCCTTCAGGATTAACCCTTTAAAGACGAAGCGTATCTGTTTTATATAAGGACTCAGTGCGTACCGCGCTGTAAACACTCTCCACTTCGGTTATAAAAACCAGTCTCTTAATGTTTTATAAGGCAAAAGTTGCTGTTTGTTCTGAGATCCGTACAAAACACATAAACGCAATGTGGGCACCACGTAGAATTTTTTAATGTTAAACCTGGTGGTACGTAAAGTTACCGCTAGGCTTTCAAAGGTTAATTAAGCGTCCAACATTCTAATTCGCAATAACGCGGATAGGATCGTTTCCCTTTCGTTCCTGTGGTGCAACAGCCCAACTCGGGCCCACTGTAGACGTCTGCAGATCACACACAATTGGACACGCAGCCGGTACGACTCCCCTGAGCGAGTGATCAGCTCGTCGCAGAGACCTCTACCTGATAACACACAACACTCACAAGACACAGACATCCATGCACCCAGCGGGATTCGAACCCGCAATCCCAGCAAGCGAACGGCCGCAGACCCACACAGCCACCAGGATCGGCGGATAGGATCTTTGATTTATGAAATTTTAAGCTTATCTTGTCTGGGGGTTTTATATACAACGTTCTTTAAATATTGCTTAGCATACGCCAAACTAATTTTACATTAACATCTTAAGGATTTTAATATCCCCAGCATTTAAATTCCTGCTTTAAATGGTTGGTTTCGACTAATCAGTTAATATTAACCCTCTAAAGACGAAACGCATTCTGTCTCATATAAAGACTCAGTGCGTACCGCGCAGTAAACACTCTCCACTTCAGTTTAAAAAACCAATCATTTGATGACGTGTAAGGCAAAAGTTGCAAATTGTTCCCAGATAAGTACAAAACACATAAACGCAATGTGAGCACCATGGAGAATTGACTAAAATTATGCCTGGTGGTACGTAAAGTTACTGCTAGGCTTTAAAAGGTTAATTTGCATTTTATTATTAATCTGCTTTTTTGCCATTTTGTATGGGTGTGAATCTCGGTCGCTTACATGGCGGGAGGAACATAGGCTGAGGGTTTCAGGCGTCCTCCGCGATTCTGATGAGATCTGCGCTGTTCTGAGGTATGACGCAACGTCGAGTGGTAATCCTTAACCGACGTTTCGGGACAACGTATTGGTCCCATCTTCAAGGGTCAAAAAGTCCAAGAAGAGTAGGTTACTCTTCTTGGACTTTTTGACCCTTGAAGATGGACAGATACATTGTCCCGAAACGTCGGTTAAGGATTACCACTCGACGCTGCATTATACCCCAGCAGATCGCAGATCTCATAGGCTGAGGGTGTTCGAGAATAGGGTGCTGGGGAAGATATTTGGGCATAAGGGCGACTTGGTAACTTCAGTGCCGTAAAGAAATTAACATTTTCACTTATTTGTCAAGAATACCATAAATGAGACTTGAAACGCTTTTCTTTTGAGGAAGAGTCGTGTTTGTCGTGTGCAGTCACTGATTTCGCCCCCTGTTTCCTTTTTGAATAATGCAAATACGCCAGTTCCTTTCTTACAGCGGAACATGTTTTTGAGCTGAAAGAACCCATCGTAAGTTCTGTTCTTACGTAAGTCCGTGCAAACAGACAATTTAGAACTTAGGGCGATTTAGGTAATGCAGTTTTAGAAGGAATGCTCTAAGGAATGGTAATTACATCCCTACTTCTATCAAAGCCGTAGACTTAAGTGAGATTGTCTAAAGTAAAACATGCTTCAGTGACTCTGTTTCATTTGCTGCAAGCAACCCGGCAGTGTCGCAGTGCGGATTCCGCCACGACACGAAGGTGATGTGGGCCGCTGCTGATCATGCACCCGTTCGCAGCCGCTTTTATTTCAGCAGCAGAATAAGACAATATTACATCCTTCGGCGGTTTTTTGTCACGTGACAACTGAGATTGTGTATAGAGCAACAATGGCACAAGGCGCTAAAAGAGAAGAATTTAACACTTTTTTACTTGAAGTATGTGCCTTTTCAGTGCAAGGCGTTGAATGTTGGGGTAGATGATAAACTGGAAATGGTATGGTAGGAAAAGGACGTGATGTCATCGAGGTAGTAACGTAGAATTTGCCTGGAAGGGCTAATGGAATTTATGAAATCTACTTTCAGAGTAGCCAATGGGACGGCCGGTTTTCGATATAAGTGCCTGCCGCCTAAAAATATAGGTCCGAACTCTTTAGCAACGCTTGTACTGATAGGGGCTTACACACGTAGGGCTACTTAGCCCTTTAAAGATGAAGCGTATATGTTTTATATAAGGACTCAGTGCGTACCGCGCTGTAAACACTCTCCACGTTGGTTATAAAGACCAATCTCTTAATGTTTTATAAGGCAAAATTTGCTGTTTGTTCTGAGATCCGTACAAAACACATAAACGCAATGTGGGCACCACGTAGAATTTCTTAATGTTAAACCTGGTCGTATGTAAAGTTACCGCTAGGCTTTAAAACGTTAATATTACACACACTCCCTGCAGTTGACTTACAAATAACAATTTTATTTCCAACCGCAACACAAAGCAATTTTTTACGCTCCTGCATGTATCGGCTACGTATTGTAGCCATTGGCTACCTAATAATGGCTAAAATACGTAGCCGATACATGTAAGGGAGTAAAAAATTGCTTTGTGTAGCGGCTGGAAATAAAACTTGTATGCGTAGGGCTACTGTGCGTCTGTAGGTAGTGGCTGACAGCTTTGCCTCTTGTATGGAATACGCCGAGAGTGAATCTTGAATACGCAAGCAAATTCTTAAATATTACTCTACAATAAATAACTGGCATTTCCTTACTTCTGCCTACTGCTCATTATTCGTAACTTTGCAGACATTCGGCACTCTGAGACTTACGAAGTCAACAAAGCAATATTAGAGCATTAAAGACTAAAATTAAACCGAGTTATATGTAAAGGCTCAGTTCGTACCGCGCAGTAAACGCACTCCGTCTCGGTTATAAAAACCAGCCAGTTAATGCTGTATAGGGAAATAACCGCTGTTTGTTCTGAGATCCACACAAAACACATAAATACACTGTGTGGTCAGAACGTAGAATTAATGAATGTTAAACCAGGTGGCACATGAAGTAACCACTGGGCTTTAAATGAAAATGAAGGGAAGGGGAATCCAGAATTAAAGTTGAGTTATCTACTATTTTTTTAACAATTATATTTTTATATTTGTAATGGGCTTCACACTTTATCATCACTTCAATTTATAATTAGCCTCAATAAACAATAATAATGCACGGAATGAGGTTTTCATATGCTTTCCAATTATTTCAAATTATTGCGTGGCTTCTTACAAACCAGTCACAAATAATGAGATAAATTGCCCTTTTTACCTCTGGTTTTGTATTTCACCAGCTCTCCAGGGGAAGTGTACAGTCTGATTAAGTATTCCTCTATTACACTCTAATAACCAAGCTTAAGAATTAATGGATTCATTAGTTATGTGGAGGACAAGATGAAAGTGACTGGTTACTGGCTGATGTCTGCGGTCATTAGGGGATAAATTGCGTGCAGAAAGGGGTTGCTCTCGCCGCTGGGCATACTTCGTGAATATATTATGCCTGGCTTGTGCAATTTATCCAGGGCTGAACAAACTGACTTCGACCTGAAGGATATTCTTGCTGACAAAATAAAATGATTTTTTAATTTATCCGTTTAAGTTTCGTCTCTTAGTCCTTCCCTCTTCTACCTACTTGTTCACAGTAGGCGTAGAGAGTTTTTATATTCACTTGATCACACTCAGACACACACCACAGTCGGTAGGACTCCTCTGGACGAGGGATCGGCCCGTCGCAGAGACCTCTACCTGACAACATAAACTCCGTACAAGAGAAACATCCATGCCTCCGGTGGGATTCGAACCCACGATCCTAGCAAGCGCTGGGCCGCAGACGTAGGCCTTAGACCGCGCGGCCACTGGGACCGGCGCATTCCTTTTAACCCTTTAAAGACGAAGCCTATCCCTTTTATATAAGGACTCAGTACGTACCGCGCTGTAAACACTCTCCACCTCGGTTATAAAAACCAGTCTCTTAATGTTTTATAAGGCAAAAGTTGCTGTTTGTTCTGAGATCCGTACAAAACACATAAACTCAATGTGGACACCACGTAGAATTTTTAACGTTAAACCTGGTGGTAGGTAAAGTTACCGCTAGGCTTTAAAAGGTTAAATAAGAACCACATCAGTAAGGCTGACACGAGTGGGGATAAGAGTATAGTCAACCGACAAGGTAATGATCCTTGCTAGGAATACGGTAAGATGTGCATGGGCAAAATTTCGTGGCAAATGACGTTTTGCTACTACCCATCCCGAACGTAATGGCACGTCTCACACGCTGACTGCACGCTACTTGCAATGACTGAGGTTTTCAGTCTGTGTACAGTATTTGAACACCTGTCACTCCTCCCAATAGCAGTCCTATCTTCCCCGTCCCCCTGCGTAGTCCCTCCTTCCCGTATTGCAACAGACACGTCCACCTTAGTGGAAGCGTATCTTGCTCTGTTATCTATAGCAATAGCTGAATGTCTTCCCATTGCTTGTAAGCGAAGGTAAATTTTCCAGACCTCAAATTCCGGCTGCTTGAAAGTCGTGATAATCGAGTTATTCCCATTGGATAAGGTCGTTCGGGCCTCAGAGCTGGTCTAGGGATGGCTGTGAAGGGAAACTTTACCATTTTAACTTCGCATTACGCCGACCCCAGTGGCCGCGCGGTCTAAGGCGTAGGTCTGCGGCCGAGCGCTTGCTGGGATCGTGGGTGCGAATCCCACAGGGGGCATGGATGTTTGTCTCTTGTGAGTGTTTGTGTTGTCAGGTAGAGGTCTCTGCGACGGGCCGATCCCTCGTCCAGAGGAGTCCTACCGACTCTGGTGTGTGTCTGAGTGTGATCAAGTGAAAATAAAAACCCTCTACACCTGCTGTGAACAAGTAGGTAGAAGAGGGAAGGTCTACGAAACGAAACCTTCACATTACTTAACCTTTTAAAGCCTACCGGTAACTTAACGTACGACCAGGTTTAACATTAAAAACATCTGCGTGGTGCCCACATTGCTTTTATGTGTTTTGTACGGATCTCAGAACAAACAGAAACTTTTGCCTTATAAAACATTAAGAGATTGGTCTTTATAACCGAAGTGGAGAGTGTTTACAGCGCGGTACGCACTGAGTCCTTATATAAAACAGATACGCTTCGCCTTTAAAGGGTTAAAGCGAGAGGGCAGAATGAACCGTACGATTATAGCACTGTGCTTCTTCTTGTCCTCTCATCGGTTGCTCCTGTAAACACCTCGGGCAGTGCAGTGTAGCAGATTAGTCACGCATGGTTGTCCCTTTATAACATCCTCAGTAACTGTAACATTTCGCAGGGCAGTATCGTACACACTCTTACTTTGATAGCCAGCCAGTTAATAAACTACGCTGTGACGATTCTGCCGTCCTTATAAGCCCTAATACCGAAATGTATACATTGCCGTTTAATATTTCTGCTTTGGGTTCTAAAAGGTTCAGTTTAGACGCTCAGGTTTAAGGTCAGCTAGCTTGGTTCAGATGATTTTAGCGACTATTCAGTAACTGTAGGAAAGTAATAGAAGGCCGGGATAGCGACTTGCTACGGGCTTGACCGTCTGGGAATCGAATTCTGTTGGGGGCGATATTTTTGTCACCCGTCCATAAAGGCCCTGGGGCCCACCCAGCATCCTGTACAACAGGTGTCAGGTTTCTTACCTGGGGGTAAAGCGGTAGGCTTGTGGGGTTAACCACTTACCCCCATCCAGCACCGAGGTCAATCAAAGGGTAGAGCTGTTCCTCTACTTCCACTTTCGGCCTCCGTGGGCTGATACAGGGTGTATTTTAATTTTACGTGTGCCAAAATATTATATTACCACTTTGCACTAAACAAAGACAGATATTTGTGACCCTGTTTCTTTTTCAAAATTGACAGTGAGCCTGCCTTGATACGTTGTAAAACACTCAATGTCCAAAACTCGTTATAAGCAGAATAGAGCAGAAGAGCGAAAAGTCATAAAAGTGATCTGTAAAATATAAATTGCAAACGTGCAGAATTAGTCAAAGTGGTCTGTAACTTAGTCACGAGTGTGCACAAATTATAAAACGTACAAATTAAGAAGTTACTTTGTCTTAAATGGTTGACAATGCAGCTGTCATAGCGAGTTTGGAAGTGTCGCTAAAGAGAAATCAAAGATTTAGCGTAACATTTCACACGGGCTTATAAACTGGGCTTTCTTGAGTAACAAATTCAAATGTTTAGACGCACAACTAGTAAGCAGTTTATTATAAATGACTTAATTAAATATTTTTTCTGTATTGCTTGCCTATGGAAAAAAGACTAATGTGTTTTTAAAGACAAATAATTAGAGAATTTGTTCCTAGATGAGCTTTCTCTACCCCCCTTGGATGTCGATTTCATAGGCTTTTCCTTGATTTATATTTAATTACCCGATAAAATAAAATACTAATTAGTAATATCTGCAGGCTACGGTACGTTTGTGTTAATAATTTCAAATTAATTATTTACTTCCTCCTTTAAGGAATCATAATTTTGAAAAATAAATTTCATAATTCTTTAATTAATAAAAAAGTCGCAGAACCAATCAGAGCGAAACTGCATTAAGATGTGAGTTATACAGGTACCTGTAGGAGAAATTAAATTTGTCTTGAAGGAAGGCATTGTTATTGTTACTAATATAACAATTATTTTATTAAAGTGTGTTATATGTTACACAGTTTTTTGAATGCCTTGTACTACAGGCACTTAAGTCAGATGTACCGTATCTTGTAAGGCACGATAAATGAAGAAACCTAATTAAAGTCTTAGATAAGAAGTCAGGGATCGTGGAGCCGTCAGAAACTGAATATTTTTAATTACCAAATTCTAAAAAAGGCCCTAAATTAATATCTTCAGCATTTAATGCGGCAAAGATGAGCGCAAGTTGATTAAACACAATCCAGTAATTAACCCTTTAAAGACGAAGCGTATCTGTTTTATATAAGGACTCAGTGCGTACCGCGCTGTAAACACTTTCCACTTCGGTTATAAAAACCAATCTCTTAATGTTTTATAAGGCAAAAGTTGCTGTTTGTTCTGAGATCCGTACAAAACACATAAACGCACTGTGGGCACCACGTAGAATTTTTTAATGTTAAACCTGGTCGTATGTAAAGTTACGGCTAGGTTTTAAAAGGTTAAGTTTTCACACTGAATTACCGTCAGAATTAATTGGAAGTTGCCGTGTGTTGAAAAATATTCCTGGCAGCAAACTTCAAAATGATTTTGGCAAAGTATTAACACTCTCCGCATTACGCATGGTTCCAGCCTGAAGCTGGTCTATACTGAACTACACTCTGTTCTGACAGGCCAGAATATTTGTAGAACTTCCTAGAGGGAAGCTTTCTCATCAAGAACGTGTGAAGCAAAAGGCAAATTCTACGAAATTTGAAGTTACGTTGACTGTGACTATCAAAATTGTTATCTTGCAGTAAGCGACGCCGTGTGGTATGGTGTAGTGACAATAAATTTACTGTGGAAATGTGTAACCTGGTGCCTCCATTTTTTCCACCAAGATAAGAAGAGTAGGTTCTTCTGAAACGTCTCTAATTACGGTTGTCAAAATCGTTCGCCATGGCTACAATCATTTCCACATATTGTTTAGGGGACTCCAGTGTTGCTTCAACACAGTAACTTATCAGAGTTTCAACGCTATTTGTTATTTTGAATTGAATGACTTCGGCCTACTGACATTGCTTTAAATTAAGGTTTTACGAAATTTTTTAAAGTTTCGAAGACGTTTTAACATTTTCGTTAAGAATATACATGAAGTACTGTCGACTGCTGTCAACTTAATCAACCAATCAACTGAATTCTCAGGAATGACGAAGACATGAACAAATTGTGGTTTAGCGCAGGGGTGTACAGGCATTGTACAAATCTGCGAGCCACTTAAATTTATAAGCGCCAGAAGTGTGACACAAATCAAGTTCTTACTGAGGACACATGAATATTAGGCACCACTTTACAAAATTTAGTCGCACTGGCGATCTGGCGCCTGGAATTTGTGCACGTCTGGACTATTAATACTGTCTTTGCATTCACCAGGCTTGGCTCCTGAAAAACAGAGAGAACCTGAAAGGATAGCAGATTGACAAACACCGGGAATTATTAATCAAATTGAACTTTGTAGCCCTAGGATGAAACCAACTGCGCAGAATTCCGCCTATGACCACAGCTACAGAAGCTGTCATGTCAGTGATGTCAAACAGCATTAGGGTCAGTTAGTCTGTTAGGAGAGAGTGGTGGCATCCGGATGAATCCAATAAAAGTCAAGTAGAGACAGCCAAACACTCAGAGACTGCCGATGTGAACAGAAAACTGTCACCGAGAAAGACAAGCACCATTAGGGTCACACCCACCCAGTCTGTCTCTCCCGACACGGTTGTGTTTGGTACAGACCGGCGGATACATCTGTTTCTTTAACATCCGCAAGCCTTGAAATATTTCAGTGCCCTGCTGAAACAGCTACGTCTGTTCCTATGTGCTCGAACACAGCAACGCGTATGAAAATTATGCCTACAAATTACTAATTAATTCACTCGTCCAAATTATGGTCCTAATATTGACTGGTCAGCAAATGAATAAATCCCTAATGGTTAATATTTGCCTGTGAGTTTACGAGGGGGAAATTTCAGGTGGTTTTGTGCAGGGACATTTTTTATCTGACAACTTGCATTAGTGCTTCATTTAGAGTTTTCGCATGACGGCAAGCAGTGCAGATTTCGCCATTAGTCCAATCTGCCGTGAGGCGGAAGCTGTGGATTTAATTTAATGTATTGTAGCAAATGATAGTATTTTAGTCATAATATGTAAGTGTGCCGGAAATGTTTCCCTTGGGCTCCTGGGCACATGTCACTTCTAACAAACACGTCGATTATTTCGTGTAGAAAATTTTGTGAAATAAATGAGCCGAGAAGATGTGACTTACAACAGTTAAAAGGTCACACTATGTCAATATGTAAACACTCACAGGGTATAGGACCTAACTTACATTTAATATTATGTTCCGAAAGTTTTATTAAAAAATGTGGCTTGGCACAGAATCCTTTATTGCATTACCACAAATTTAAAACACACACAAATACAAAACATATAAAAGTAAGTACCACTGGCACAATACAAAGCATGTACACGTACCACTGCCACAATACAAAACATGTACACGTACCGCTGTCAGAATACAAAGCACGTACACCTACCGCTCTCACAACACAAAACATGTACACCTACCGCTGTCACAATACAAAACATGTACACGTACCACTATCACAATACAAAACATGTACACGTACCGCTGTCACAATACAAAACATGTACACGTACCGCTGTCGCAATACGAAACATGTACACGTACCACTGTCACAATACGAAACATGTACACGTACCACTGCTACAATACGAAACATGCACAGGTACCGCTGCCACAATACGAAACATGTACACGTACCACTGTCACAATACAAAACATATACACCTACCGCTGTCACAATACAAAACATGTACACCTACCGCTGTCGCAATAAAAACATGTACACCTAACGCTGTCGCAATACAAAACATGTACACGTACCGCTGTCACAATACAAAACATGTACACGTACCGCTGTCACAATACAAAACATGTACACCTACTGCTGTCGCAGTACAAAACATGTACACGTACCGCTGTCACAATACAAAACATGTACACGTACCGCTGTCCCAATACAGAACATGTACACCTACCGCTGTCACAATACAAAACATGTACACGTACCAGTGTCACAATACAAAACATGTACACCTACCGCTGTCGCAATACAAAACATGTACACGTACCGCTGTCACAATACAAAACATGTACACATACTGCTGTCACAATACAAAACATGTACACCTACTGCTGTCGCAATACAAAACATATACACGTACCGCTGTCACAATACGAAACATGTACACGTACAACCATTTTCTGCAAATATTAGTGCCTATTGGCAAGATATTTTTCTTTCGAGATGTTTCACCACAAACCAGTGAAAAAACAAAGTTGCGGAAACGTCAAATTTCGCAGTTGCTCCTTTTATAATATAACGCGATTAGATGACAGCAAATTTGTATTTATACTGGCAAATGAAACAGTAGTTTGATATACGCCTTGTGCATGCTTTCCTTATATTTTACACATTTAAAACAGTTTTAATATGGAATTAACTTTTCAAAATTCTAATTATTTAAAAAATACCTCCTGAGTTACGTAACGCACCACCAGGCGACCTTCCGTTACCATCTATGGTGAGCCTACGGCCGTTTGAAAATCACAGTTCTAAGGAATCTCTCCAAGTGTAAGGCGTTGCGAAATATTCTGCTTTGTTGACATCTTACGGTGAGAAGGTGTCAGCCCATAGCCCAACCCTCAATTTTTGGGGGGACCACTTCATATCTGCTGTCCGCAACCTCTTACTCAAAATGTTCGTAGCTACATTCCATATCTGCAAGCTGTCCCTTTTGTCCGCAGCCAAAGAACGCGCCGCGCCTTTGTGGCAGGTTCGCAGGTGTTATGGCAGATATGGCGAAGCTAGTAGTCGCCTTTCGCCATTTTCCGCACACGCCTGAAAGCAATTGTAATTGCCATAATTCCCCTATCAGTCATGCACAGCAAGCGTAGAATACATTTCAAATAACGTAACTGGATAGTAAGTTTTAACCCTTTACAGACGAAGCGTACCTGTTTTATATAAGAACTCAGTTCGTACCGCGCTGTAAATACTCCCCACTTCGGTTATAAAAACCAATCTCTTAATGTTTTATAAGGCAAAAGTTGCTGTTTGTTCTGAGATCCGTACAAAACACATAAACGCAATGTGGGCACCACGTAGAATCTTTTAATGTTAAACCTGGCGGTACGTAAAGTAACCGCTAGGCTTTAAAAGTTTAAAGACGAAGCGCATCTGTTTTATATAAGGACTCAGTGCGTACCGCGCTGTAAACACTCTCCACTTCGGTTATAAAAACCAATCTCTTAATGTTTTATAAGGCAAAATTTGCTGTTTGTTCTGAGATCCGTACAAAACACATAAACGCAATGTGGGCACCACGTAGAATTTTTTAATGTTAAACCTGGCGGTACGTAAAGTTACTGCTAGGCTTTAAAAGGTTAAAGACGAAGGGCATCTGTTTTATATAAGGACTCAGTGCGTACCGCGCTGTAAACACTCTCCACTTCGGTTATAAAAACCAGTATCTTAATGTTTTATAAGGCAAAAGTTGCTGTTTGTTCTGAGATCCGTACAAAACACATAAACGCAATGTGGGCACAACGTAGAATTTTTTAATGTTAAACCTGGTCGTATGTAAAGTTACCGCTAGGCTGTAAAAGGTTAAGGGATGGGTTTAACCCAACTTTAATAAGCGCCATCTTCAGGCAGACATAAGCAAATAATGAGCCCCGTCTACAACTGCTACTGGGGTCTGTTGTCAGGAGACAAAGTGGCCGAAACATGCCGCTGATCATTGAGGTGCAGAAACCAGAGTACTTATAACGTGTGATTATGTCAGTGTGTTTAGGTGCTGGGGCTATTTCCCCTTAAACCAGGCTAGCGTATAGCACGTAGCTCTTGAGAGGCTGGCACCGCTATTTCCTATTCTGCAAGACTCGGCTTTGTATCTCATTCGACAGACCTGCTACACTGGCGGAGACTGTGGTGACGTCATCGGATGCTCTTTGCAAATGCCGGAGTGTACGTTAGGTTGGAGACTGAATTTTTTTTTATATAATTACGGGAGCTTTAAGCTTAAGCTGGATAAAATTGCGTATAATTCTTTGCAAATTTATTAACTCCTGGTTACTTATCTCACATAAATACTAGCAGAGATACCTGAAACTCGTATCTACGCACCTGCAACGTGCTAACCCTTAAAAAGCACAGTAGTTTTATGCGCCTGTAATTAGAAATTCTGTATTTTGGCTGTAAATCTGTAAGAAATACCGCAAATAGATCTTTGGAAGAATAAAAGAAGATTTAATTATCAGTACAAGAAGAGTTGGGGGTATGCGTGATGCAGTTGGTTGAGGTACTGCGCTACAAACCGGAAGGTCGCGGGTTCGATTTTCGATGGCGTCATTGGAATTTTTCATTGACATAATCCTTCCGGCCGCACTATGGCCCTGGGGTCGACTCAGCCTCTAACAGAAATGAGTACCAGGTAAAGGCGGCCGGTGCGTAGGGCTGACCTTACAACCTCCATACGCCGATTGTCTTGAAATTTGGGAGCCTCAACCTCCTGGAACCCTCAGGGCCTGTCCAGGCCTGTAATGGGACTGCTTTACTTTTACAAGGAGAATTGTGTTACCGCCCATTTTTTCCAACGCCAGAAATTTGCATTCTTTGCAAATGTAAACAGTAGTACTAGAGAACTTTATTTTATTGTAAAGGCAAACGACCTCGTTACAAATTTTCGTGCTGCACTTGTCACACTCAGTTAATCATACGAAAGCTAAGAAGTACCTATTTGAACTGGGTCCCTGAAATCTGAATGTTTACCTGAACAATAAAAATGTTTTTCTTAGATTCCACGTGTTTGTTGAGAAAAGTAATTCAAGTGTTACCTTAACTCGGCTACAGTCTAGACGGCAAAATAATCGGGGTTTTATCCCAAGTCACGTAGGATGTTTTTCTCTTTATCATTATTCCAGACCTACCCTTGGACCGACCCAACTTCCAGTCCAGTAGCTACTGCTGTCTGCCTACCCAGCACCAACTTTAACCCTTTAAAGAAGAAGCGTGTCTGTTTTATATAAGGACTCAGTGCGTACCGCGCCGTAAACACTCTCCACTTCGGTTATAAAAACCAATCTCTTAATGTTTTATAAGGCAAAAGTTGCTGTTTGTTCTGAGATCCGTGCAAAACACATAAACGCAATGTGGGCACCACGTAGAATTTTTTAATGTTAAACCTGGTGGTACGTAAAGTTACCGCTAGGCTTTAAAAGGTTAAGAAAGATTCAGCTACAGAACTCAATTCCCCCGACGTCATTCATAGATCTATCATAGATGTGCAATAGTAGAGTTAAAATACAAATATTAAAATAGTCAAAAGTTTAAAAACGCCTATTACCAAATGTGTATCGTTATAGATATTACTTGATTGCAAAAAAAAGCCTACTACAGAAATTCATCAAGGATATGTCCCCGTATCTCCGGATGCTGTTTATGCCACGGCGGATAAAAGCATTTTATTCATTTTAAATTTTGTGATATTTCCTTTAAAAGTACGGAAAATAATTTGCGGCTATCGTCCTGTTTGTGCCCTTCGAAATTGCTCTGTCAACTCCAACTTCTGCCATCGATCAATAAATACATTTACTTCTGCTTTATTCCTGTCTGACGTAACGTTATTTTAGCAATGCATGCAGATGACTAGTTACTGGGTTATTGAGTCATACCCAATTTACCTTGTTTCAACATACGTCACGCTTTATGTGACATGCCTGCAAAGCATCTGTGTGTGTGTGTGTGTGTGTGTGTGTGTGTGTGTGTGTGTGTGTGTGTGTGTGTGTTTGAAGCCTAAGGGGCATGGATGTTCAGCGATTGTCACTAAGCACTGAAAGTTAAGCAGATTCTGATCGGACTGTACATTTCCACTCATTTTTAAATTTTACGTATTAAATATCGCCATGTAATTTAGCGTTGTGTGACGATGTAGAAGGAAAGACCTTCGAAAAATGTATATATATATATATATATTAATACCACCTTCTATGTAGAACATAAAATAATATCACATTCTTTCAAATTTGTAATTATTTTACTCTTTCATGGAAATAAATAATAATTCGCTAACAGATAAAAAACATCCCTACAAATTATATGTGCATGGTATTATCTGAGTCAACAATTACAAATAACGTAAAATTGCCGGCGTTACAGATCTTATCTTTCTGTATATTAGCAAACAGAAACTATATGTAAGAATGTGTAGCAAGTTTCTTGTGAACCTGATATGGACCGATTGTACGAAAGTAACAGTGGAAATGAACCTACGTGACCCTGAAAGGTATGCAATAACAAAGTATGATTTAACCTTTTAAAGCCTAGCGGTAACTTTACGTACCACCAGGTTTAACATTAAAAAATTCTACGTGGTGCCCACATTGCGTTTATGTGTTTTGTACGGATCTCAGAACAAACAGCAACTTTTGCCTTATAAAACATTAAGACATTGGTTTTTATAAACGAAGTGGAGAGTGTTTACAGCGCGGTACGCACTGAGTCCTTATATAAAACAGACAAGCTTCTTCTTTAGAGGGTTAAGAGATCTGCAGCAATATGTACAAAGCTTTGAGTGAATTTCAAAACTAACCCTACTGACGTACGCTGTCTCAGAATTGCTTTCTTAACACCGTGTTCGCGTTTGAATGAGGAGCAAGTCTACGTGTGTAAAAAATGTAACACGTTTTGAGTTGCTCTTCTGAGCTGTTTTGAAGCAATGATTATCGAAAACACTTTCTTTACTTTTCTCTTTATAAAACGAGATAGAGCACTTTCCATTTTTATGGCTGCAGGCAAACTTTCATCACGAAATATGCAAGAACTCCTGTGCAATATCAATGAAAACAAGAGAGGAAACTTAAATTAAACAAGAAGAAAATTAAACTAAATATGAGACAATTCAACTTCGAAGTAGATAAAGCTAAATGCCTTGCATTCCTTAGTATAAATCCTGCTTCCATCGAATGGCTTTACTCGCCTTCTTCTGTCTTTCCGTCTGAATATTTTTTTTATGAATTAATGCCTCCCAACTTTTTTCATTCATAAACTTCGTAAAAACATTTATCTGTATCTTTGTTCTTACCAGAAATTCTAATGATTAAAGCGCTCCAATGGTTCGTAGGTTCTGCCAGCTTCACAATACTTTATTCTTACTTGGACATACGATTGGCGACTAGATTTTGGTGCTTATTTCTTTTCACTTGAATCAGTTCAATCATGCTGAAAGCTTTTGAATTCTCATCACATCTTTCCAGTTATGTTTGCAGCATAGCTACACACCATAAATCATAATGTGAAATATGGGATTGCTGCTGTATGATATATTATAGAATTGTATTTTTTCGGTTTTTTCTCGCTTTCAGTTGCTTGTACGTTTTCTGCAAAAAACAGATGATGTCAACAGATCACATAAACCACAGTTTGAAAGTGTTTAAAGCATAAGGCAAAGGGTGAGTTAACAAAGACACTAGATACAAAAAACAGGCTAAATATCCATACAATTTTAATGTGTTCCATGTCCGTGCACTATATTGTACCAAAACACTAATCACCAACAAATGCACAAAGAGAGTTTTATCATCAATCGTAACACACTCCTACATGTTTCGACCCTGCTGGGTCATCTTCAGGGAGAACTTTTCGTTACCGTTACACTACGGTTGTACTTTACAGTTGAGTGAGAATGTGCTGTTGACTGTGTACTGTGTACTGGAGGCGTGAACTGTCCGCCTCCAAAAACAACGCAGTACACAGTCAACAGCACATTCTCACTCAACTGTAAAGTGCAACCGTAGTGTAACGGTAACGAAAAGTTCTGCCTGAAGATGACCCAGCAGGGTCGAAACATATAGGAGTGTGGTACGATTGATGATAAAACTCTCTTTATTCACACAGTATTTACTGAAGATCTACCTTAATATTATTCTTCCATCTACGCCTTCATTTACCGCCTTTTCTTTTACGAAAACATTCTGCACCCAAAATTTGTAGGGTATTTTCTTTTATTTTCCCACACATGATACATATCATGTCCAACAATTATAATTACATTATTGTGCATTATGAAAATAAGTTGGATAAATTTCTATTTTATTTGATATTTTACTTTTCCTGGATCCAATTAACACCTTGTTCACATGCACCTGCATTGCAGTTTTGATTCGAATTAGTATAGGAATTGTTGCGGTGTTCGAATGTTAACGAATTGTATGTCGGAAGCGTGGCCGTCATTAGCGCATTGTGTAAATTTGCTTTGTTGTAATGTGTTATTTTCAGGAGTGGGTAGGATCAGTGTTTAACCTTTTAAAGCCTAGCGGTAACGTTACGTACTACCCGGTTTAACATTAAAAAATTCTGCATGGTGCCCACATTGCGTTTATGTGTTTTGTACGGATCTCAGAACAAACAGTAACTTTTGCCTTATAAAACATTAAGAGACTGGTTTTTATAACCGAAGTGGAGTGTTTACAGCGCGGTACGCACTGAGTCTTTATGTAAAACAGATTACGTTTCGTCTTTAAAGGGTTAATTGTGGCAAATTACTGTTTAGGCAAATAGAGGGGGTAAAACGGGGTAACGAAGTGGGATTCCAGGAACTTAGTTTTGTACTGCAGGGGCAAATTTTAGTAAGTCTTAAATATTGACGCTTTTCTAGACCTTTCGGCTTTCTGATATATGGACAGGACGAATTACCCATAAATTCATGTAGCTATTACACTATTTAACTATAATCACAAAAAATCATTCGGATACTTAGCAAATTTCTTGGGTTGATTCTTTCACACTTGTCAAATGTCACGTCATGTAGGCGTCGCATATTTCGCAACGCCATCGCCAACGACGGTATTTAATTGTCCTTCCAAAAGAATTACAGTGATGTCAGGTATATCATATATAGTTTTTTGCTATTAATTATTAAAACAATACATGTTATCATTCTAACACACTTCCAGATTTTTCAATCGTATCATTAGGCCTATCAAGGGTCCCATTATACTCAACACTTTAGTTGTTACCTGCTTCCATAATGAGATATAACTACGTGGCTCCAATAAATATATGTACAAATAAGTTATGGTTACTCATTGAATGAAAAAAAATTGTCTTTTTTTTTTGCAGCTCATAAAACATATTTTTCCTTGTTTTTTCGTAGTTCTTTACAAAGCCATTATAGCGGTATTGCTCGTATGAGGTTCGTTATCCAGGCCATGTGAAATATATCGATTCCTCGTATATTGTTATTTTTGGTCTTATTTTTCAAATCATTTTCTTAGTTTTCGGTCCTTCTATATGCCTATATTTCGCCAGCTAAATCCCTACCTTGTCTTTCTGTTTGAAAATATTTGGCGTTCTGTTTACTTCCAGTTTCATCATGTGTTTTTGTAAGCGTTTGTATTCCATCCTGTCTAAATGTGTTAGCCTTTTTTAGTGTTCCCTGTGCATTTAAGTTCACTGTTCTACTAAGGTTCTGGTCCATTTTTGCCATTCTTTGTATCTTACGGGATGCATTGCTTCTGCTCACGCTTCCGTCATTACAATAGTCAAACCATGTGAAAGGAAGAGTTGAGGTTCTCACAGCACTACTGTGTTGCTGAAGATTTGAGAGACTTCGCGAATTGCTTGATCCTGAACACAAAATGGATAGATCTTTCGAAACGTCGAAAGCTAAATGCCCAGTAACACTGCTATCATCCCAGAAGATACGAATTTGCAATAGAAAATAAACTATCCATTCCTCAAAACAGCTTCCACGTTCATATTTTAGCTTTTGTTAGTCGTGTGATATTTTATACAATGCCTTTCATTTCACTGTTAACTGTAGGTTTAATGAAGCATAAGTATGATATAGCCCCATTTACCTTTTTTGTTAGTTAACCGTATGTTCTGAGTGTCTGACTTGTAATGTTCATACCGTCTGTCCGATATAGGTACGTCTGATTTTTCACATTTTTGGAGTATACCGCCTTGGTATCTTATTAAGATTACGAAGCTCTGGTTTCATTACAGTGTTGCCTGTGTCACGAAGTGTATATGTAATCATTTTCGCATCTTTATCTTATTTAGTTCCTTCTGATGTACAACCGTCATAAGCAAAAGTGTAGTTTTTCTTTTTCCTATTATTACTATCGCAGCTATCGGCCTATTCGTTGTTGCTGTGTCTCTGACTGTGCTTTTGTACTACCTTTGCCTTGTTTTTTGTTCTTGTTATTTTTCTTGTCTTAATGGTATATCATATAATATGCACATCACGAAATACCATATTTAATATCTGTAATTTCGTGACAACTTTTCACAGCTTTCACCGGACGTCATCTCAATTTATATACTCTTGTATAAAGTGCTGAAGTTTAAACATTTTATGTCGAATGTCATAAGTTTAATTTCTGCTTTCAGTTATAAATTAGAAAGGCTAACTTCGAAAGATTTAACGTGATGTAACCCGGCTAGGAAGACTTATCATTAATCTTTAATTGTTTTAGGACTGTTGCAGCCAGTTTATACGCTGCAGTACTTGTGTGTTCTGCTGCAGGTATGAAGGAATTTGCGTTTCCATATTCCCTAATCTGAGTCGTTAGTGCCGGTGCTTTGGGTTTGTTTGTATTAGTCTGCGCCTTCCCTCTGGGACGCACTAATTATGTCACTACACAGCACTTGCATATATCCAAGACCTTTTAAATTTTAAAGCCTAGATTTTTGCTTTAGGTACCACCAACTTTAAGAACAAGAAGTTCTACTTTATGCCCAAACAATGTATTTATGCCTTTTGTATAGATCTCAGGCCGATCCCAGTGGCCGCGCCGTCTAAGGCGTAGGTCTGCGGCCGAGCGCTTGCTGGGATCGTGGGTTCGAATCCCGCTGAGGACATGGATGTTTATCTTGTACAGTGTTTGTGTTGTCAGGAAGAGGTCTTGCGACGGGCCGATCCCCCGTCCAGAGGAGTCCTACCGACTGTGGTGTGTGCCTGTGTGTGATTAAGTGAAAATAAAAACCCTCGACACCTGCTGTGAACAGGTAGGTAGAAGAAGGAAGGACTGCGACGATATATACAGTACTCAATCTCAAATTGTAATGAAATGATACGACGTTTTCCCTTATAAAAAATCAAAATTACAGGACCTGAGCAAGCTTCGTACAATCACCAGGCTAATCAGCAAACCGACATGACATTCTCGTGTTATGGGTCACAAGGATAGGGGCGAAGTAATCAAAACTTGCCTCAAACTCTAGCCAGAGCCGAATGTTTGCTCTGCCACAGCGGTTTAGCAAGCTTGGATTAATGATCGGAAGGAAACAAGCATCGACTGCTAATGCTTAGAGGGAATCCATTTTTTACCCAAGCTCTGTGGATCGCTAAACCAAGCTCCAACATAGTCTACTGACCACATAGTGAACAATGCCACAGGCGACGCCAGGGCGACAGACTGCCTTGATTTATGGAACAGCTCACAGAAACCATTTTTTGTGTTTTTTAATTTGCACTAATCTGATTTCTGTTAGTTGTGTGCATCATGACAACTTGCATAGCTAGCATCATGCATCACTGCCTTCATGTTCCATCCTTATAACCGAGGGGGCTACAACTGTCGGGTTATTTATCGGTGCTAATTCAACTGCATACGTCGAAAAAGGTTATTAGGAAATGTGAATAAGTAGAGTGCTGAAAACAGCCGATCGTGGGCTGTTGGAAGATACTGCCCGATATTCCGCTGAAGATACTAAGGAATCCTGCGAAATGTTTCGGTCACGAAAACGGATAAAGCGTCATATATTTGCATGAAAACGGTTCATGGCAAATACAGATATACAGCCTTACCGCTATACCGGGCTACCCTCTGTAAAGAACTTCGATATTTGTTTGGTTCAAATCTAGGCGTGTGACTGGCTGTTTGACTCCAGTCTCTATGTTATTCCTCAGTTTTGTAGAAGAATTCTGAAGAGAAAACCGGTGTTAAAGTATTCCACGACCGTTCGTCCACACGTCTCTTTATGTTTAACCTTTTAAAGCCTGGCGGTAACTTTACGTACCACCAGGTTTAACATTAAAAAATTCTACGTGGTGCCCACATTGCGTTTATGTGTTTTGTACGGATCTCAGAACAAACAGCAACTTTTGCCTTATAAAACATTAAGACATTGGTTTTTATAACCGAAGTGGAGAGCGTTTACAGCGCGGTACGCACTGAGTCCTTATATAAAACAGATACGCTTCGTTTTTAAAGGGTTAATATTCACGTCAAGTTACTGATTCCTGCCTGAAATTCTGTCCTTCGAAAGAGAATTAGTAAGTAATTCCATATTCTTCACCAATTAGAATAGCTGTACCCTCTTCCGCATGATTCTGCCCAGGGTAGTTGCTTGCTTTCTTAGGGACATAACACTGTGAGAAGAGACCCTTACATAATGGGCCTGACTGACAGTCCCTTGTGAAGGAGGTGCGCAGCAGAAGAAGGGACCTCAGCTCATGTTTGTTTGTGAGTGTAAACCTCTGGCGACACTCAGACTTACCGGGGTTCCTTTTTGTTGAATCCTAAGGATGTCAGAAATCTCAGTCTTGAGGGCGATTTGGAGCTTTATGAACCCTTTAAAGACGAAGCGTGTCTGTTTTATATAAGGACTCAGTGCGTACCGCGCTGTAAACACTCTCCACTTCGGTTATAAAAGCCAGTCTCTTAATGTTTTATAAGGCAAAAGTTGCTGTTTGTTCTGAGATCCGTACAAAACACATAAACGCAATGTGGGCACCACGTAGAATTTTTTAATGTTAAACCTGGTGGTACGTAAAGTTACTGCTAGGCTTTAAAAGGTTAAAAAGGAAGCGTATCTGTTTTATATAAGGACTCAGTGCGTACCGCGCTGTAAACACTCTCCACTTCGGTTATAAAAACCAGTCTCTTAATGTTTTATAAGGCAAAAGTTGCTGTTTGTTCTGAGATCCGTACAAAACACATAAACGCAATGTGGGCACCACGTAGAATTTTTTAATGTTAAACCTGGCGGTACGTAAAGTTACCGCTAGGCTTTAAAAGGTTAAAGGGACAGGGCTCGTATGACTTGGACTTCAGCTTAAGGGACACAAAGGGCTTGTCAAAGCCCTATGTACATAGGGACCTCAAGGGATTGACCCATTATTATTCAAGTACGTACGCTGTGTGCCTTCTTATTTCGTCTCTAGCTCAGCAAGAACCCTGCAGCCGAGATTAATAAAGCAGCCATCACAGCGCTGTTGCTATTATTTTTATAAAAGCTAACACTTTATATTACAATAAGCGTACATTTTCCCACTTATTAGAATAGGATAGCAGGCTCAACAACAACAAGGTATTTAGCCCGGTGTAAGCCTCGTGTACGAAACGTTAAACAGGGTTATTTGTCATGCTTAATCGTGGAAATAAGATATATACGTTGTAGAGGATGGCTAAAGTTGGTTTTGTGTAGGATATATGGCAAGTGCTTAGGAAGGCCGTGCCATGGCCCAGGCGGTTAGCCGCCGGCCTCCCACCGCGGAGGCCCGGGTTCGATCCCGGGTCAGTCCGTGTGGGATTTGTGGTGGACAAAGTGGCACTGGGACAGGTTTTTCCCCGAGTACTTCGGTTTTCCCCTGTCAGTTTCATTCCACCGTTGCTCCATTACTAGGAAAAGGACAAAAAATAATAATAATAATCATCATCATCATCATCTTCATCACAGGGTTGCACAATAAGCCTCAAGGCTACGGTGCGTCCGTAGCGTCTGCTGCGGGGCTCTTCACCACTAAAAAAAGTGCTTAGAAGGAATTCGAAATCTAATGACGTATAAATATCGCAGGTCACATAAATCTGTAGCTTTTCTAATTGTGTAATAGCAATACGTAACTTGTCACTTCCCCCAAAACAAAACACATATATGCATTCGTAACCACAACTGGGGGACAGCAAATTTCTAAGTAATAGCTACAAAAAATTATGAGCAACCCAGTCAAGCAATCGACAAAAACTACCACAAAATTTGTTATGTTTACCCAATGAAATTCCATATACTGTGTTTCTCTTTCAACAGTCTTGCAATCTGTACCCTTAGAAAGTAACAAAGCGTTTTTTTGCGGATTCCAAGCCAGAATTAATTAAACTTTGGTTAAAACTGTGTGGGTGGTACAGAGACCTGTTACACAGCAAACTGTTTAAACGTGCGGTTTGGCCCTCTAACTAAGCGAAATACCTCTGCTGTTGAAGCAGAACACAAAACAATATACAAAAACGGGGGTCAATATTCATCCCCCGAGCGACGCTGGTGCAACACTGAGTTGGTCCCAGCGTGCATACTTGAACGACGCAAGCAGTGCGATAGCCAAATAAATATACGAGGTAGGGAAAATTCATTTCTAAACTTTCCCTTGAGTTTTTCTAGGCTGTAGTCCTTTTCTGCAAGGAAAATACGCATAATGGGATAATTACGCTGTATGTATTCTTTTAAATTTTTGAATTACGTGACAGGTTTTTAACGAAATTTACCTTGAATATTTTAATAGGGGCAGCCATCCAATATTTATGTTTTCTGCTTCTTTATATATCCGCAACCAGGAATAACAAGTTTGTAGAAATATCATTTGTAAATTGCTACAGTAACGCCTTCTAATGTCAGAAGCTAACGCTGTGTAGCCTATTGCAGCAGGCCTAGATATGCAAAATGGATAGACTTTTTATGTTGTACGAACCGAGCACGTAAAGTCACTAAAATTATATACAAACACACCAACAGTGCACAAATTACAATAAAATCTTAGTTAAAGACATCAGTTTTCAACCCGACATGTTTCAGTGCTCTGTGGCGCCATCATCAGGGGTAAAAGTAAAGAGGTAAAAACACTGAGCGTCGAAACACCAGACGGTCGGATGCAGCTATGGTCGAAGCAATGTGGCTTCAATTTCCGGACTTTTTTGATGAAAACAAATAACGTCTTGTGTATGCAAATAACGGGATTGCTAAGACACCAACTGCAGTTAACAATGATAAAGGTAAAAAGAAAATGGCTGCATTAAAACATTGACGCTGGCTTTCAAAATCGGTCACTGATATCGGATGTAGAATGTTGATCCAGTTTTAAACCGTAGAACTACGGTTATGCAATGTGACAACGCCACCATTAGCCATAAAGGAATACTGACGGTCACATTCCACAGCCGGAAATCTACAGCGTAAAACTGGATCAGCACCCTACATCCGATGTCAGTGATCGATTTTGACAGCCAGCCTGAATGTTGTTATTATTATTATTATTATTATTATTATTATTATTATTTCTTACTGCAATTGGGTTTTCACCCGGTGGCAGCAGCCTCACACCAGTACAGACGCCACAATACAGTAACACATACATAAACGGAACAGCACAAATTGCAGTACACGTATTGGCAGTTCACCCACACAATACAATGTGCCTACACTAATACAGATATACCTACATAACTGCAATATACCCACTCAATTACAATATACCCACACTAATACAATATGCCTATACAAATACAATCTACCCATACAAATACAATATACGTACACAAGTACAATGCACCCATAAAATTACAATGTTCGTACACAACGTAATATTCCCACACAAAACACAATACAGTATACCCTCACAATTACAATATCCCTACACAAATACAATACACACACACACACACGTTAGAGAACACCTTCACATCACTTCACTTAATTACACAAAACACTTCACTTATTTACACACAACACTTCACGTCACTTCACTTATTTACACACAACACTTCACTTCACGTCACTTCACTTATTTACACACAACACTTCACTTCACTTATTTACACACAACACTTCACGTCACTTCAATCATTTACACACAACACTTCACTTATTTACACAAACACTTCACTTATTTACACACAACACTTCACTTCACTTATTTACACACAACACTCCACCTATTTACACACAACACTTCACTTCACGTCACTTCACTTATTTACACACAACACTTCAC
>BLKM01003048.1:1617287-1661683 GCA_013340265.1 Coptotermes formosanus
TTACAGCGCGGTACGCACTGAGTCCTTATATAAAACAGATACGCTTCGTCTTTAACCTTTTAAAGCCTAGCGGTAACTTTACGTACCACCAGGTTTAACATTAAAAAATTCTACGTGGTGCCCACATTGCGTTTATGTGTTTTGTACGGATCTCAGAACAAACAGCAACTTTTGCCTTATAAGACATTAAGAGACTGGTTTTTATAACCGAAGTGGAGAGTGTTTACAGCGCGGTACGCACTGAGTCCTTATATAAAACAGATACCCTTCGTCTTTAAAGGGTTAAATGTGTCACAGAGATATCATTTTTGTGTAAAGGTCAGAAAATGTGTACAATTTAGCGACACGTTTAGTGATGTCGTCTTTACAGTCCACAGTGTCAGTGGCAGCAGAATGACAAAAGACCAAAGGCGTCAGCACAACTGAAGTGTGTGTTCCGGTTACTACTGTATGTAACTGAAGACGAGAACAGTTACAAGCAAAAGTGAAACCAATATAATAAAAGTAATGCGTAGTATATGAAATAACAAGAATACGGAAATTCTCCGAATTTCAGATAAAAAACATCTGGGACAAAAAAGTAAGGTCTGACATTAAACTAAAGAAAGAAGCGGAAAATATAACAAAAGCGAATCGGGTGTATTCATTATACAGAGCTAGTTTTTATATATAAAACAAGGGTGAACTTATGTGTGTGTGTGTGTGTTCGTAATTTGTGGTCCAATTAGTGAGTCATATTAATTAAGAAGAAAGCTAAGAGTTTATTTTAATAACAGCCCGATTTCATAAAACAGACGAAATAATATCGACTCTACAGTCGTTAGGCTACGGACTCTACAATATATACAGTCAGTACACAAACCAAAAGGCAAATGTGACATCTCACAAGGCGTGTTTGTATTAACAAGAAAATATATTAAATTTTCTATCTCTGTAGTATTTTTTTTAAAGATGCACTGAGAAGCAGCAAAAAAAAAGTTTTCGCCGTCTTCTCATTTACCTCCTTTACTTCTATCCTTTGACCAGTTTTTAGCAAAAGTGCTATGAAGAATTGTACTCCTCTGATACCAGTTGTATAGCGGAGGCCAACAAATGGCCGAGGAATCTTATTGCTTTGGAAGAAGTTCAAAGGAACTGGGACAAAGCCTAGGATGAGGATTCAACAATGAAAAGGGGAAATGAGGGAAAATAAACGCTGGTGATCTGGAAGAAGGAGAGAAAAGAAGATGAAGATACAGAATGGCTGAAATGGTCGTTTCAGCAACAACAAAAATATATTGATCTTTGGTACGTTAAGTACTAGAGGGCGCCTACGGACGGCTACGTCTGTGTAGATCGGACTGCAGTGTTCAGCTTTCGTTTCTCTTCGCTATTAGTACAGACGCTATGCATTTAAATTAAAAATTTCCTATGTAAATTTAAGTACTTGTTGTATATTGCTATGCCTGTGGTTGTGCTGTTAATCTTAAACATATTTCCTCAGTCTCACGTTTCAGGGGCTTTTGAACCTTCTAAAGCCTAGCGGTAAATTTACGTACCACCAGGTTTAACATTAAAAAATGCTACGTGGTGCCCACATTGCGTTTATGTGTTTTGTACGGATCTCAGAACAAACAGCAGCTTTTGCCTTATAAAATATTAAGAGACTGGTTTTTATAACCGAAGTGGAGAGTGTTTACTGCGCGGTACGCACTGAGTCCTTATATAAAACAGATACGCTTCGTCTTTAACCTTTTAAAGCCTAGCGGTAACTTTACACACCACCAGGTTTAACATTAAAAAATTCTACGTGGTGCCCACATTGCGTTTATGTGTTTTGTACGGATCTCAGAACAAACAGCAACTTTTGCCTTATAAAACATTAAGAGACCGGTTTTTATAACAGAAGTGGAGAGTGTTTACAGCGCGGTAGGCACTGAGTCCTTATATAAAACAGATACGCTTCGTCTTTAAAGGGCTAATTTAAAGGTACTGTCTCCTGATTTTTGCACAACAGACTCACCATATTTTGTGACCATGAATCACCACCATAACACGGTTCCTTATTGCCAATATTAAGTAACCGCATATTGTAATACACAGAACAACCCTAAGGAATCTAAACTCCGTTCATGAAGAAACTAAGAGCAGACTGAAGCCGGGGAATACTTGCTGTCATTCGGTGCAGAATCTTTTGTCTTCCAGGTTGCTCTACAAAAACACAAACATTAGGATATACAGAACTACAATTTTACCTGTTTTTTATGGGTGTGGAACTTGGTCTCTCACACTGAGGGAGGATCAAAGACTGAGGGTGCTCCAGAATAGGGTGCTGAGGAGGATATTTGGGCCTAAGAGGGACGAGACGACAGAGGAATGGAGAAGACTACATAACGAGGAGCTTTATGATTTGTGCTCCACTCGGGTGATCAAATCAATAAGAAAAAGATTGCAGGAGAGGCGATATGCGTACAGGGTTTTGGTAAGGAAACCTGAGGGAAAGAGACCACTTGGCAGAGGTATGTGTAGATGGGAGGATAATACTAAATTGGATCTTCAAGAAATAGGATAGGGGCATGGACTGGATTGATGCGGCTCTGGATAGAGAGAGGTACCGGGCTCTTTTGAATGCAGTAATGAATCTTCGATTTCCATAAAATGTGGAAAATTTGTTAACCAGCTGAAGACTTGTCGGCTTCTCAGGAAGAACTTTGCTCCATGGAGTAAGTTGGTCTACAGTTGAATACACTGTGCTGCAGCATATGAGAATCCAATTAAATGGCTCAATTCTGAGAATGCAAAGTGTTTCAAGAGAACAGCAAGTGTCTTGGCAGAGACAGCAGCGTGAAAGTCTAACGAAGGCAATTGTGTGCCAGATTTGAAATTCTCGCAGCGACGTCGCTGAAGATTCACTTTTTCTGCGATTTGATTCTATGCTGTTGGGAGAGTATTTCCTGATGCTGCCTTCGCATTCAGAGTCAAGTCTATCGCGTTACATTCACAGGTAATAATATGTGTCGAAGTAACTGACTGACTGACTGACTGACTGGCTAACTAACTAACTAACTAACTAACTAACTAACTAACTAACTAACTAACTAACTAACTAACTAACTAACTGACTGACTGACTGACTGACTGACTAACTAAATAAATAAATAAATAAATAAATAAATAAATAACTACATGGAGCAGAGGCCTTCTTGAGAAGCTAACAGTTTCTCAGCTAGTCAAGAAATTCCCCGCATTTTATGGAACCCGGAGGTTCATTACCGCATTCACAAGAGCCCGCCACCTGTCCCTATCTTGAGCCAGCTTAATCCAGTCCATGCCCCCCAAGTTCCACTTCTTGAATATCCATTAATAGTATCCTCCCATCTAAACCTGGGTCTCCCAAGTGGTCGTCTTCCCTCAGGTCTCCCCACCAAAATCCTGCATGCACCTCTGTTTTCCCCATAGTGCTACATGCCCCGCCCATCTCATTCTTCTCGATTTGATTACCCGAATAATATTTGGTGATGAGTACAGGTCATTAAGTTCCTCGTTATGTAGTCTTCTCCACTCCCCTGTCGCCTCGTCCCTCTTAGGCCCGTATATCCTCCTCAGCACCCTATTCTCGAACACCCTCAGTCTTTGTTACTCCCTCAGTGTGAGAGACCAAGTCGTCAATTGGTAATTAGTTACCGAAAAATTGTAATGATCATCCTATAATATTTGGTGATGAGTACAGGTCTGTTGGAGTAACTATGGTTTCTAATTGAAATGTAGTTATATATCTATGCAGTAACGCTTTCACAAACCGTTGAGCGCCTGGGGGTTTGTGAAATCTTTCTGTAATTTCTGTAACAGCCCCACTGTTACTGAAAGACATCAACATTTCTCCATCTGATATTAGTGACTGATTGGGACTCCCAACGTGAATGTTTTAGGTACAGTTATCTTGTTGTTTTAACTGTTTTTCTTTTTAAATATAATTTGGTGTCCTGCGGTGCTTTCAATCCGATTCTCAAGACATCGTGTGCTATATTCATCACAAAAAGTCCAAAAACTGACATGACATTTTTCAACCAGAGCTGCATCCGGCCATCTAGTGTTTTGTCGCTCAGAGTTTTCTTTCTTACCCTGATGATGGTGCCTCAGAGCACCGAAACATGTCGGGTTATGTCTGGTATCTGTGACTAAGATTCTTTTATTTCTAACTTCTGCCTGAGTTGGTGTGCTTATATATAATTTTAGCGACATTATGTAGAGGGTATGGAATAAATAAAATCTTTATGTAATTGCTAACGCTACTATTCGCCACTTTTATTTGACCACAGCGATTTGCATTTTCCACGAATCAGAGTTTAACGACGCTACAACAGTATATGAATTAACCCTTAACGTTTTAAAGCCTAGCGGTAACTTTACGTACCGCCAGGTTTAACATTAAAAAATTCTACGTGGTGCCCACATTGCGTTTATGTGTTTTGTACGGATCTCAGAACAAACAGCAACTTTTGCCTTATAAAACATTAAGAGATTGGTTTTTATAACCGAAGTGGAGAGTGTTTACAGCGCGGTACGCACTGAGTCCTTATATAAAATAGATACGCTTCGTCTTTAAAGGGTTAACACAAAAATATGCTTGGGGATGAGATGCTAACGTTTTTGCCACTTAGGATGGCAAGATGTTTCATCAGGTCTATGAAAGGTCGTTACCTTGGAGACAAGAGCGAGATTGCTTTCGTTTGCACAAATCCGGGATTAAGCTCAGCGAGAAACTCTTGCCGTCAGTGTGAAGATGAATGCACGTCGATGAGTATAGAAGAAAGGTTTTGTTTTGAGTCTCTTCCAGTACACGGGCTTATCGGGAATTCGCTGTGAAGATTCTACTCTCCTAGTAAGCCACAACTACAGTCAAATTGGTAACAAAGTACAGTCGAACCCGTTTAGAACGATATCGATTATTGCGAAACCTCACCTATAACGTCAGATATTCTGTGGTACCAATTCATTTCTCACTGTTAACCATAAAATATACCCGTCGATTAAAATGATACTCGTTTATAACGACACAAAATATTCAGTCCATTCGATGACGTTGTGACCGGGTTGGACTGTATTTGTGATATTCGAGTTTATCACAGTGGAGTTGCTGAAGGTTAAGTTCTCTGGAATTTGTTACTGTGGCATTGCTTATAGTCTTGACGTTTCGAGGGGTGGCACTGCTTCCATCTTCAGGGTCAACAAAACAAAGTGAAAAATGTTGAAATTTAATACACAATAATATATCCATTATAATCAGTTACTTTAAATATAATTTTATGAATACAAATAATTTTGCAACTTACGCACCTGTTAGGTATGATATAGTAATTACATCAGAACAGTCTTATGTAATGGCGAACTTTGATCACTAGGTCACCTTTTACAAAGCACACTTGTGACCGGTTACATCGCTACACCTTGGAAGTTACAGGTCACCCTGCCTAGAGTCCCGTTTTCGTGCCCAGTGATTTCTACCTCTTTGTACCCCTTAAGAATTACCTGACTTGCAAAGGAACTGCAACAGACATCGACGTGAAAAGAGCTTTCTATTGTTTCCACCGTGTATTTTTCAGTACATAAACAAAATAACCAACCAGTGCACTTTTTATTAACTACCACTTATCTCCCGCCACATGTTTCGGCGACCGATATCGCCATCATCGTCTGCCAACACAATTTCACGTGACATCATACGGTCATAATTCTACGTGCTTCGACTATTTCAAATTATCTATATTTGGAATTTTAAATAGGTTTTAAGGACAAGTGCACATAACTTTACATATTTTAAGATTTTAAAGCCTAGCGGTAACTTTACATACTACCAAGTTTAACATTAAAAAATTCTACGTGGTGCCCACATTGCGTTTATGTGTTTTGTACGGATCTCAGAACAAACAGCAACTTTTGCCTTATAAAACATTAAGAGACTGGTTTTTATAACCGAAGTGGAGAGTGTTTACAGCGCGGTACGCACTGAGTCCTTATGTAAAACAGATACGCTTCGTCTTTAAAGTGTTAAACATCTTATCCAGTGTGAGTGATGTGTTCTTATATACATGCTGCCATTGGAACCAATGCTCCCGAAAGTGTTAATGTGAATTGCTTAACTCAAGGCTTCTGTTAGAAACCATACGGACGCCCAGTGTTATTCACAATCAGTATCCCTGATGATGGAGACATTAGACGCCGAAGCATGTCGGGAAATAAGTGGTAGTTAATAGAAAGTGTATTGGTTGGTGATTTTGTTTACGTAGTGAAAAGAGTTGTCACCTCCTGGCTATTGTCACTAGACGCCAATTTATGTTACTCCAGGACACAAGACCTGGAAACATGGTGGGCGAAATTCTCAGATGTCAATGGTCGGTAGGCGAAGATCTAACATTTACCATTGCTACCCCTCTCCCATGTACACATCTAAATCGGTGTAGAATTCTTTCCGTCCTTTTCTGAAAATCCTGTGTTGTTTATGATACGACAATTGATATTTCACATGCAGTGTGTACCAAAGTGCCGAAACATGTCGTGGGTATGAACAAGTGAAAAAGAATTCACAATTACTTTTTTGTGTAAAAATGTGTGATAATAATATCGTTGTAACTGGGTTAACCCTTTAAAGACGAAGCGTATCTGTTTTATATAAGGACTCAGTGCGTACCGCGCTGTAAACACTCTCCACTTCGGTTATAAAAACCAGTCTCTTAATGTTTTATAAGGCAAAAGTTGCTGTTTGTTCTGAGATCCGTACAAAACACATAAACGCAATGTGGGCACCACGTAGAATTTTTTAATGTTAAACTTGGTAGTATGTAAAGTTACCGCTAGGCTTTAAAATCTTAAAATATGTAAAGTTATGTGCACTTGTCCTTAAAACCTATTTAAAATTCCAAATATAGATAATTTGAAATAGTCGAAGCACGTAGAATTATGACCGTATGATGTCACGTGAAATTGTGTTGGCAGACGATGATGGCGATATCGGTCGCCGAAACATGTGGCGGGAGATAAGTGGTAGTTAATAAAAAGTGCACTGGTTGGTTATTTTGTTTATGTACTGAAAAATACACGGTGGAAACAATAGAAAGCTCTTTTCACGTCGATGTCTGTTGCAGTTCCTTTGCAAGTCAGGTAATTCTTAAGGGGTACAAAGAGGTAGAAATCACTGGGCACGAAAACGGGACTCTAGGCAGGGTGACCTGTAACTTCCAAGGTGTAGCGATGTAACCGGTCACAAGTGTGCTTTGTAAAAGGTGACCTAGTGATCAAAGTTCGCCATTACATAAGACTGTTCTGATGTAATTACTATATCATACCTAACAGGTGCGTAAGTTGCAAAATTATTTGTATTCATAAAATTATATTTAAAGTAACTGATTATAATGGATATATTATTGTGTATTAAATTTCAACATTTTTCACTTTGTTTTGTTGACCCTGAAGATGGAAGCAGTGCCACCCCTCGAAACGTCAAGACTATAAGCAATGCCACAGTAACAAATTCCAGAGAACTTAACCTTCAGCAACTCCACTGTGATAAACTCGAATATCACAAATACAGTCCAACCCGGTCACAACGTCATCGAATGGACTGAATATTTTGTGTCGTTATAAACGAGTATCATTTTAATCGACGGGTATATTTTATGGTTAACAGTGAGAAATGAATTGGTACCACAGAATATCTGACGTTATAGGTGAGGTTTCGCAATAATCGATATCGTTCTAAACGGGTTCGACTGTACTTTGTTACCAATTTGACTGTAGTTGTGGCTTACTAGGAGAGTAGAATCTTCACAGCGAATTCCCGATAAGCCCGTGTACTGGAAGAGACTCAAAACAAAACCTTTCTTCTATACTCATCGACGTGCATTCATCTTCACACTGACGGCAAGAGTTTCTCGCTGAGCTTAATCCCGGATTTGTGCAAACGAAAGCAATCTCGCTCTTGTCTCCAAGGTAACGACCTTTCATAGACCTGATGAAACATCTTGCCATCCTAAGTGGCAAAAACGTTAGCATCTCATCCCCAAGCATATTTTTGTGTTAACCCTTTAAAGACGAAGCGTATCTATTTTATATAAGGACTCAGTGCGTACCGCGCTGTAAACACTCTCCACTTCGGTTATAAAAACCAATCTCTTAATGTTTTATAAGGCAAAAGTTGCTGTTTGTTCTGAGATCCGTACAAAACACATAAACGCAATGTGGGCACCACGTAGAATTTTTTAATGTTAAACCTGGCGGTACGTAAAGTTACCGCTAGGCTTTAAAACGTTAAGGAACAGCCCGTCTACTGATATAATGAATTGTGATACGGTTTCTATACTGCCATACAAGCGACGTCTATTCGAAACGACACCTTCCTAAATTAGGTTCGTCGTTTGTTAGTGCACTTTTGTTCCATATAAATCACGAAGGGTGCAGGCAAGAAAGCGAGGCTTCGTCGTTCGAATCCGAAGAGAAATAAGAGATTTTTGTCTCTTCCAAATTGTCCACACTGTTTCTCGTACCCACCCTGCCGCGTGTACTGGAATGGGTGCCAGGGACACATTCGCCGGAGTAAATGCTTTGGCTGTGTAGGTGACCACACACCACCTTCTAACAGCGAAGATAAAAACGGTTGCCTATATAGTCCATACCACCTTTACCTTAAAGACGTGTATAGGGACGAATTTACTTACACTGCCTTTCAAATTTACGTCTATGACCAAACTATATATATCAAAAATGCGAACACTTCGGACGGTACGCACCGTTTTTATATACATAAACAGTTTAACCCAGTTACAACGACATCGGTTTAAGCGACACTGCGCATATAACGTCACATATTCTGTAATACCAATTAATTTTTCACTATTAACCATAAATCCTTGGTTATAAAGACACTCGTTTATACCGACACAAAGTACTCAGTCCTTTGATGGCGTTATAACAGGGTTTGTATTTTTATGTTCTTTTTTTTATATAAGTTAAATTGTTTTCAGTGCTGTTTATTTTTAAGGTGCAGGTTTGTCTTAATGAAAATTAACACTGTGAAATTGAGAAAGTTGCATATATTGGAGGGGTAAATTGGCTCAAATGTTGAGCATAACCACATGTTGATGTATGTGAAACTGACATAATACTGCCGAACATTTGAAAAATTTGTTGTCATGTTAGCATTTAGAGCAAAGTGGATTAGATAAGGTTCTAACACAGCAAAGCAACTTACAAGAATATGTCAAGAACTGTAGACGCCACGCCAAAGTACAGTACAGCCACTTCAGTGACAAATCGCTTTTCTTCAGTAAATTCTGGTGACAGGAACAAGCATTAAAGTGAATTACAAATGATGGAGTATTTCAAATGTAAGCCACCATTCACCTTTAATCTCTCCTGTATTTTTTATACCATGACACATGCTCTGCTGAAGTTCTGAAGTCTGCACTTAAATGTACTGAACATGCAACTGGAAGGAGGTTAAAGTTTGTATGCTTCTGTGTAGCCAGTTCTATAGAATCTTTGAGCGGGGGAAATACGTTGTGTTGAGTATTACACTTATTTGTTAGACATACACGTTATTGAAGTCATATTAAGATTTGATTTGACCTTTTAAAGCCACGCGGTAACTTTACATACCACCAGGTTTAACATTAAAAAATTCTACCTGGTGCTCGCACTGCGTTTATGTGTTTTGTACGGATCTCAGAACAAACAGCAACTTTTGCCCTATAAAACTTTAAGAGATTGGTTTTTATAACTGAAGTGGAGAGTGTTTACAGCGCGGTACGCACTGAGTCCTGAATATAAAACAGATACGCTTCGTCTTTAAAGGGTTAATTTAAGAAATGTATCTGATATTTCCAAGTTTGATACCAAGTACTACACAATTATTATACATGTGCCTACATGTT
Source organism: Coptotermes formosanus (assembly GCA_013340265.1). Classification (NCBI taxonomy): domain Eukaryota; kingdom Metazoa; phylum Arthropoda; class Insecta; order Blattodea; family Rhinotermitidae; genus Coptotermes; species Coptotermes formosanus. Next base: position 1,627,193 of record BLKM01003048.1, read on the forward strand.
TCTTTTGTGCAGTAGTTGGTAATAAATAAATTTTTATATACAAAACAGCTGCAAGGAAAATGTACAATACTAAATGTAACTATCGCGCGTAATTTAGTAATATTTCAAGTCGATAAAATCTCAGGTTAAGGGATCTGAATATTTTAAAATCAAGTTGGAAGGAACGCTGCCAGGAAAAGACTGATTTTCATTTACTCCTCCAACCGTGTTTTTCCATTTCCGGAACCGCAGTCGTAAGCTGTGTTCCCTGTATCAGTTCGCTTAAAGTTTCGAAGCGTGGCGTGTAAGACGACAATTAAAATGAGCAGTTTTGAAACTCAACAAAGAAGTGAGACCGTACAGTCTGCAGCCGTAGGCACAGTAAATCATTAGCAGGGGTTAGAAACATGTATCGTACGTAGTAGCCTACCTGTTGTTTCGGCAATATTTTGAAATACTTTTGCGTTGGACACCTTGTAGTGATGAATTTACAAAAGGTGTGCGGATAATAGCCGCCAGTAACAACTAATTATTTAGAGTATGTAGTATGGTTTTAATGCCACGTGTTTCGGCGCATATACGAGAAAACGTCACCAAGCGGCAGTTACAATCTGGTCTTGAAGAAACTGTGTTGACCAGTGCGTTCCATTGGACGACGTCAGGACTCGGTACTCCCTGACTCATTGCCACCGAAAGTGCTTGAGAACGTGACAAGTCAAGGAGTCCATAAATCTGTATTATCTTATTATCTTGTCTGATAATGAACCCCAATAGACTTTTCCTGTTAATACCGCGATACTGGTATTAATTCCTTGTACCGAAACTAACAGGAGAAAAGTATGTAAGGTAAAAAAGGTAAAGCAATCCCATTACAGGCCTGGACAGGCCCTGAGGTTTCTAGGAGGTTGAGGCTCCCAGATTTCTAGACAATCGGCACTTGAAGGTGGTAAGGTTGTCGGCCCTATGTACCGGCCGCCTTTACCCCCCAGGAAATATTCCTGGAACTCATTTCTGTTAGAAGCTGAGTCGACCCCAGGGCCATAGTGCAGCCAGAAGGATTATGTCAATGAAAAATTTCAGTGACACCATCGGGAATCGAACCCGCGACCTTCCGGTTTGTAGCGCAGTGCCTCAACCAACTGCGCTACCGCGTAAATGTAAACAGCTTAAATGTACTTACATTTAGCAGTATGAATTGTGAGGGATGTGTGATACATGTTAAAAAGGAAGGTTGTGGCAAAATTGTACCCTTGATTACAATGTCACGTTTTGTGGCGTGTGTTGCAATGCGTCATCAGCCGGTACCTTTTCGGAAAACAGGACATAATGTCTACGTTGTGGGGTATACGTCGTGGACAGTACAATCAGACACGCTACTGCATTGTTAGACAAGCGCGAAGCGTGATTCGTATAATCAAAAGAGATGCTACGTACTCTGGAACAACCCCATTGCTTTACCAGTTCTGTTCCTTTAGTTTTGTCTTTTTGTCTCTTCTTCTGTCTGTCTGTCTGTCTGTCTGTCTGCCTGCCTGTCTGCCCGCCTGCCTGCCTGCCTGTCTGTCTCAGTCGTGACGCGTGACAGCCCGCCCGCCTTATGCTGTAGCGTCCTTCTTGTCTATTCAGGAAGCATGTGCTAGGCGAGAGATACATCTTTATACATGTCGACCACTTTTCTGATGAACAGCTGGTGCCTAACAGCGCAATTAACCTATTTCATTGATACACCGAAATTTAATCCCATTTTATATGACGACCAAATAGCAACTTGTAAAACACTCCTTGCCTAACATTCATTCATTCATTCATTCATTCATTCATTCATTCATTCATTCATTCATTCATTCATTCTTTCTTTCTTTCTTTCGTTCATTCGTTCATTCATTCATTCATTCATTTAATCATTCAATCATTCATTCATTCATTCATTCATTCATTCATTCCGCAGTCTGTCTTACGACAGGTGCCTAGCCTCTTCCAAAGCGACTTCTTCAGATTGCGATCTAGTGCCTCCTCTTCCAATTTTCAGTATCCTCTCTTTTCCTTAAGGTTAGCTAATAGCTGGTTACGTCTTCTTCCTCGCTTTCCCGTCACATCTATCCTTCCCTCTGCCTTTCCTTCAATCACGTGTTTTAGAACACAGTATGTAAATAAACTGTGTCCCTTTTATCGCGTCCCTTATCATAACCAATGTCATGGGGCTATTATCACTCAAGACGCTAGCTTTTACAGGGAATTTAGAATCCGTTTCTCACTTGCTGTCCAGTTTTACTTATTACATAGAAGAATCTCAAAGTGCTCTAAATTTCTGCGGGATGCCGGCTTGCTATATGATTAAACTTCCATGCTCGGTGACAATGTGAAAATGGGCATCCTGTATTACACAATATGCTCTGTAAGTATGGCAAATATTTGTATGAGCTCTTCTCGGGCTGATAGGCTTGTCAATAGTTTAAAAACCTCCGACGTTTCAGAGACACCCTCCGTCTCAATCCTCAGGGAAAGTGATCCGGCTTCTCAAACCAAAATCGTCGCTCATAAGCGAAGGTTTTGGTTTGAGAAGCCAGATTACTTTCCCTGAGGATGGAGACGGAGTGTGTCTCTGAAATGTCGGAGGTTTTTAAACACTTTCCCTGAGGATGGAGACGGAGTGTGTCTCTGAAATGTCGGAGGTTTTTAAACACTTTCCCTGAGGATGGAGACGGAGTGTGTCTCTGAAATGTCGGAGGTTTTTAAACACTTTCCCTGAGGATGGAGACGGAGTGTGTCTCTGAAATGTCGGAGATTTTTAAACATTTTCCCTGAGGATGGAGGCGGAGTATGCCTGTGAAACGTCGGAGGTTTTGAAACGCTTTCCCTGAGGATGGAGACGGAGTGTGTCTCTGAAATGTCGGAGATTTTTAAACATTTTCCCTGAGGATGGAGGCGGAGTATGCCTGTGAAACGTCGGAGGTTTTGAAACGCTGTCCCTGAGGATGGAGACGTAGTGTGTCTCTGAAATGTCGGAGATTTTTAACCATTTTCCCTGAGGATGGAGGCGGAGTATGCCTGTGAAACGTCGGAGGTTTTGAAACGCTTTCCCTGAGGATGGAGACGGAGTGTGTCTCTGAAACGTCGGAAGTTTTTAAACAACTGACACGGCTATCAGCCCGAGGAGAGTCCATACAAGTTTGTCGCCGTGAAGCCGGAAGACATATACGGTAAATATTTAACTGCGTAACGCAACAAGGAAGCAGCAGGTGGGATCGGTAGGCAGTTCAGGTAGCTTTGTGATGTACGTGTGTCATTAAGCTAATTTGCTGTGCACTGGGCCTCCTTAGTTCTTCTTCACTTTGCTGTACTTCTAAAGCTTATGACTGCTGTCACAGTTGTGGCCTAGTAGAAACCCAGTGCCACTCTTACTAATGATAGTTAAGACGTATTAATTGTTAGGAAGAGCAGCTTAATAACAGTCCCTCTCTGTTGTCTCCATGTTGTAATACGACAAAACCAAATGGCGTATTCCGTAGTTGCTGAAGGCGCTTAATTTATGGAATGGACTGTGTGATTCTGATAATAACAATATTAAAGCAGCGGTTTCACGCAAACATTTTGCTTTCTGCTTTTACATAGAAACAAAACAAAGGTAATTAGGGGTTAACAACCTAGTGCACATTCAACCACATATTGTACACTTTACGGCAATTCTGTAATGAACAGCGGCTAGTGGGCGTATAAATCAGCACAACGTATTTGTCTAACCACATGCTGCTTCTGAAATGTCCCCTGCTGGCTTGGTGTTTCTGGAATTTTGGTTCTGTTCGTCCCCCCCCCCCAAATATATATATATATATATCTTGTAGCAAGATAGACTTCAGTCTTAAATTTCTGGCTCCAAACCTATGCAGTCATTACCCTACAGCAATATTTCCGAAATATAGCCATTAACCCTTTAAAGACGAAGCGTAACTGTTTTATATAAGGACTCAGTGCGTACCGCGCTGTAAACACTTTCCACTTCGGTTATAAAAACCGGTCTGTTAATGTCGAGTGGCATGATTAGATAAGACCTGGCGAGTGCTCGTGCACAGATTCTTAAACAGTAAAGCAGTGATGTCAGAGTTGTTAATTCCAGAATTACTAAAGTACGTATAATTTATAAAATAAAAATTAGAAGAAATTTAATACGAGTATATGGTGTTTGACATACGAATTCCGAACACAGGTCGAAACCTGAACAAGTACTTACGTCTGAAGCGTTTAGAATGGCTACTTTTCAGTGCACCAAATACATATGTATAAAAGAAAACCCTGCATTTGCCCAAGTTTTATTGTGTGTTCTTTAATGACATTTTAAGTTTCTGTGTTTTAGAATTGTTTAATATCGGCACGAAATCCTGTCCGTTAATTACCGTAGCATATATATTTTCTTGCATTGTTAACGTCTTTAGACTTTTATAATGAACATTTACGTGAAATTTCCTCTCTGAAAGGTGATATTTTAAATATGATAACAAACCATTAATTACATTTGCAACCTACAAAATAACCTTTCATTTCACAAAGGGAAGTATATCCATATTTGGGATTGTTTGGAAATTATGCAAGATAACTTCGAAGAGGAATATCCGGAATGAATTTAAGCAGAAAAGCGAATGAAACGTAATCCAGTTAAGTACAGCTTTGATGCAGGTGTGACGTTGATGGTTACTCCACGGAATGCGACGAGACGTATATGAGACCAAGCAAGGCATTATTGGTATTGATGTTAAACGTCAAGAATGTAAAGGCTTAAATTATGTCATGAAATGATACAAACACCACATAAAAACACTTGCGCGTATATCAGTTGTTGGGGACTTAGTCGACAAGTATTTGCGTCACAGCAAGAAATTCTTAACAGACTTAGAACTGAAATTAATATACAGTAACTCAAATAAAACTAAGTAGAAGAATGTAATAATAGTAACAGATAAATAATTCAGATAATGACAAAACTCAAAAGAAGAGGATTTTATATATATTGAGTAGTAAATATTACCATACAAGTTTTTGAAATGAAGATCTACAGGGACGCGGAAATAAAGCCAGTAAAGTCTGAAAAAAGTAACGTTTCAATTTATATTCGTTATAATTGTTAGTGTGCGTTACGGTTACTGATCTTACTGCCATTGTTACTTTACGTTATTTGGCTCGCTCATGTGCCGACACTGTTTAATTTATTCATAATTACACGTTTTAAAGAACTAATTTTATTAGGGTAAAATTTTCTGCGTATGCCTGTTGTAGAAAATGATAAATAAAAATGTATTTCTTGAAATTGGGTACATTAATGGCCCCATTACGACAACCACCATAAAGTCCTCCTCTGTTTCCAGATGTCTTTTCTGGAATTTATTTGTTTTTCCGTTAGGTTCTACGTTCTTAAGTGTGCACGTAAACAATCAAGACGGGGATTCAGATGTTACCACTGTTACTGTTACGTTTATTGGAAGTTCGTTATTTATTTCCACTTATGATGTAAATTCCAAAGACACTAACTTCTTCAGAAACCTCTAAAACATAGTGTTCAGCCTAAAGCCATGTTTAATTCAGCCCAGATATGCATTCACGTGCCCCGTAACAACTTTTCTCCCTTTCGCTTAGTTTCATGTTAGTTATTTGTGACACTTCATCAGCGACGTTTCGCAAAAATGCTAGCTTTATCTTCCCCAGGGGAGTGTGTCGGTCTTTTTGTCCGCATTCAACAGCTTTCAGAAAAAGAGAAGTTAATTATATTGCGTTTGATATGTTACTAAGCGTCTATAGTTATATTATAGACGTATTGAAAGTTTATTTTAAAGAGTACAGCGCAGATTGATGCTTTATGTGGAGGCTTATAAATATCCGGGTATCGTGTATAAGCCACAGGGTGTACCCTCGAGGGTATCGTGTATAATCTACAGGGTGTACCCTCGAGGGTATCGTGTATAATCTACAGGGTGTACCCTCGAGGGTATCGTGTATAAGCCACAGGGTGTACCCTCGAGGCTATCGTGTATAAGCTACAGGGTGTACCCTCGAGGGTATCGTGTATAATCTACAGGGTGTACCCTCGAGGGTATCGTGTATAAGCTACAGGGTGTACCCTCGAAGAAAAGTGGTGCAGCTCAAGACAGAAGTAAACATTTTTGTGTCTTAGGAAGTGTCCATACTGACTCCGCCTCCACCAAGCCTCTTAAAGAATCGGCACCTCCCCTTCCTTCCTATTTTAAGAATGGGTGGATCTGTACCTCCACTCGTACCATATGCCTCCATGGCTTGCACAGGGACTTAGCCTTTAGTTTGCATTACAGTTTGGCCTACACTAAGTCGCATCTCGCGTCTCGAGGTTATCTTATTGAACTTTATTTGAGCGCAAATATTTGAAACGGGAGGGGCGCAGACAAATGGAAGGCATTTGAAGTCCAGTACGCTGTATAAATATATTGTTGTTGTTTTCAAGGTAACTGTGCTTAAGTGAGTGTATTCTGTGTACAGGGAATAAGAAAGAAAAAAGCAGCAATTATTACGCTATATTTGTATTCCTGTGCCTTTGTTTACCTACAATAGAATCCCATGTATCTTGTTCGCTACATTTTTCAATCCCCCCCCCCCCTTTTTTTTTTTACCGCAGTGTACCTACCAGAATTGTACGCCCCGTCGTTTTGGTCTGCTAGATTCATTTCCGAGGGACAAGCATTGATTTCTACCTACCCTCGCACTGCACTGTGACACCAAACATAGACCATCGTTTTATCTCCGTCTCTCCTCGTCTCTTTCCATCCTACTCTACCTATTCCTGCCGCTCTGTGCAAAAGTCTCTGTCGGAATTCTGCCACCGTCCCCCGCCGTTAGCCGTAACTAGGCTCCGTTGTGGTGACACGGAGCATGCTACGCCGTGATCTTCCCCGCCTTCCACCCCTCCCTCCCTCCCTCCCTCCCACAGTTCCGTCCGACGCAACCGTGCAAACTCATTACTCATTAATTAAAAACTGAGGTAAAATAGTTGCGAAACATACCACGTCAAATTCTAACGCGTATTGAGGAATGAGTTGTGGATTAAAGTTTTGTATGAAGTCTAGGGCAATGTAGATATTTCTGCCTTTCTGTTGATGTTCCCTTTTCTGACAAACTGACACGTGGGTATGCCACGTGTAATACTGTGCTTGAAATACCAGATCTGTTGAACAGAAAGAGTAGCATGAACAGAAAATTGTGAAATAATTACTTATAAATACTGCTTGGTTGGAGAGGGCAATAAAATATGCATGAATACGCATATGAATATAATCGTATGTACTCGCATGCATATATACTAGTATATGCTTATATAAGCATATGTATGTACAATATTCGTAGAAATATTAGATTTCTTCCTGTTGCAGAATGTATAAAAATAATATACTTTAACCCTTTAAAGACGAAGCGTATCTGTTTTATATAAGGACTCAGTGCCTACCGCGCTGTAAACACTCTCCACTTCGGTTATAAAAACCAGCCTCTTAATGTTTTATAAGGCAAAAGTTGCTGTTTGTTCTGAGATCCGTACAAAACACATAAACGCAATGTGGGCACCACGTAGAATTTTTTAATTTTAACCCTTTAAAGACGAAGCGTATCTGTTTTATATAAGGACTCAGTGCCTACCGCGCTGTAAACACTCTCCACTTCGGTTATAAAAACCAGCCTCTTAATGTTTTATAAGGCAAAAGTTGCTGTTTGTTCTGAGATCCGTACAAAACACATAAACGCAATGTGGGCACCACGTAGAATTTTTTAATGTTAAACCTGGTGATACGTAAAGTTACCGCTAGGCTGTAAAAGGTTAAAGACGAAACGTATCTGTTTTATATAAGGACTCAGTGCGTACCGCGCTGTAAACACTCTCCACTTCGGTTATAAAAACCAATCTGTTAATGTTTTATAAGGAAAAAGTTGCTGTTTGTCCTGAGATCCGTACAAAACACATAAACGCAATGTGGGCACCACGTAGAATTTTTTAATGTTAAATCTGGTGGTACCTAAAGTTACCGCTAGGCTTTAACAGGTTAGACAACTAATATAGAAAACAGTGGGTAATTTAGAACATAGCAAGAACAAATATGTATAAAAATCCTGGATGCAGTGCTGATGGGGGGTTTTGCGTACATGCGGATTATGTGGATAGGTCGCTGATGGAGAAGTAGGCTGGTTAGGTAGATTGCTGGGTCAGTGCATTGTGTGCATACCGTGTGTGGTTGGTGGGTGAGACTTGCACTGACTGTGGCTGGGTACTAGGATGGTGCTGGGAAGATCGCCTGTGGGTAATGGGTCGGGGTGTGTGGATTGGTCGTGGGGGATTGCCGTGTGAGCGTGTGGTTCGACTGTACTGGGTGATGATGGAAGTTCTGTGTTCAGTGACTAATGGATGTTTCGTGGGCGGTTCATGTGTCGGTCAAGGGCTGGTAGACGTTGGTTTCTGGGTATTTCTACCTAGCTTGTGAATGTAACCTGTATAGAGCTTTGGTCGTTTGTGAGTTTGTTTCTGATCGGTTTATGCATGTTGATCCTAGTTACTGCTGCTATTGTCATGAGTTCGCATGGTGTTTTTTTTTTTGGGTTGTTTTTAGCAATGAATGGTTCGTGGATGGTGGTTTGATTTGTCGCGTTTGGTGGACATAGTGAAGAATTCTTTCATTCAATATCCTTTCACGCAACAAAAAATTCCCATAGATACAGTGATAACAAACAGTCAGACACGCCACAGTATATATATTTTGCACATTATGTCATTTACTCTAAGGTTGTGCCAATATACTACATGTTTCGGCTCTGCCAAGCCATCATCAGGTACATGTATAAATGTTAAAACTCAGGTCCTTAATCAAATAACATAAAATAGCGTAAAAATAGCATAAAAACGTCACTGAAACTTCACCAGTTCGCTGTTTTATGGCTGTAAAACTATTCCAAGGAAAAGTCCATAGAGCCATAAGCCCGAAAATTTCTTTCAAAGCATAATTCTGTTTCAGCCGGTAGACCAGCCACTCAGAGTTTGCTGACGTACAGACTGTACGCCCCCCATACACCTGTGCCATAACTGTAAGCTACCTTGTTATGCCAATCCCGATTAATATTCCGACAACGAGATCGCTGGAACTCATCTCAATTCAGATAACACAATGTGACACGTGACACCTACGTGGGTGGGTGGCCAATATGGTTTCAGCAACAACCATGCACCCTGCACACAGCTGCTGTACTGTTTCATTCTGCTTCTGTTGCCACACCCTGTATAGTATTGCAAACATCTTTTCAGTTACTGCAGATTTCACGCTGCTGTTAATATACCAGACTGTACAACGTCAAATTGCAGCATACCTGGTGAATGGTGATTTGCAATGGAAAGAAGGGGGTTTAACGGCATTATCCTGCTGGCCTGTAGTTTTCGTGGAAGCACTGGGTTAGAGGTTACAGGGTACACACTGGTATCCATTACATAAAAATTATTATTATTATTATTATTATTAGTAGTAGTAGTAGTAGTAGGTATTTATTTCTAATGTGGACTGTCAGTTATTTATGGCCTATTGAAGTGCGGTTCCTAACTAACTAACTAACTAACTAACTCCGTGGAGCAGAGACCTTCTTGAGAAGCTAACAGTTTCTCAGCTAGTCAAGAAATTCCCCGTATTTTATGGAACCCGGAGGTTCATTAGCGCATTCACAAGCGCCCGCCACCTCTGTCTATCCTGAGCCAGCCCAATCCAGTCCATTCCCCCATCCCAATTCTCGAAGATCCATTTCAATAATATACTTTCACCTACGCCTGGGTCTCCCAAGTGGTCTCTTTCCCTCAGGTATCCCTACCAAAATCCTGTATGCAACTCTATCCTCCCCCATACGTGCCACATGCCCCGCCCAACTCAATCTTCACGAGAAATGCAGTTCCTGCGGCTTAGAAATAATTCAGCTTAACTCCAACAATAAAATTGTCGGGGTATTTCAGAAAAATAAAATATTAAGGTCTCTTATACGAAAATCAGAAGCTGAAGTTTTAAAAGTGATAGTTATATTTAAATAAAGCCTCAAGATACGCATCAGTCCCCAAGTATATGAATTCTCGCACCATTTGTTTGAATGCTGCCTTATGTCTTAACTGTAACAAAGTGAAAGGGCGTCTGATATTAAGACGAAGCGTATCTGTTTTATATAAGGACTCAGTGCGTACCGCGCAGTAAACACTCTCCACTTCGGTTATAAAAACCAATCTCTTAATGTTTTATAAGGCAAAAGTTGCTGTTTGTTCTGAAATCCGTACAAAACACATAAACGCAATGTGGGCACCACGTAGAATGTTTTAATGTTAAACCGGTTAGTACGTAAACTTACCGCTAGGCTTTAAAAGGTTAACAAGCTGTACAAAAACACTTAGCGAAAAAGTCACGTCTTTTTAAGGTTGGGGGCGGGGGGGGGGTTGATCGCGATGTAGAGCTTCTGTTACTCCCTTAACCTCACACGTGCTGCACGTGGTTGACACGGTCACCTTCTTCTCGCTCGTTATATGTCCTTCTGAGTGGCAGAGCATCTCCTCTCAACAGTCGTGCCGCTGTGTTAAGGTGTACTCTGTAATGCATATATTTTTACTTCATTCGTCTTTAACTGACGTCTGTCGCACAGATAGTAGTTTTGGACACTCATCGTGACACCCTGACCCAAGGAAAGCCAAGCACTTCATGTACACCCCTTAAAATTCTGATATCTGACGAAATCAGTTACATATTTCGCGTATATCTAATGACAGAGCGGGCCAGCCTGCGAAAAATAGTCTAGACAGACGAAATGTTCCTGCTTACTGAATGATGTCCCTAACTAACTAACTAACTAACTAACTAACTAACTAACTAACTAACTAACCAACCAACCAACCAACCAACCAACCAACTAACCAACCAACCAACCAACCAACCAACCAACCAACCAACCAACCAACCAACCAACTAACTAACGAACTAACTAACTAACCAACCAATCAATCAACTAATTAACCAACCAACAAACAAACAAACAAACTAACTAACCAACCAACTATCTAACTAACTAACTAACCAACCAACCAATTAACTAACCAACCAACCAACCAACTAATTAAATAACCAACCAACCAACCAACCAACCAACTAACTAACTAACTAACTCCATGGAGCAGAGTCCTTCTTGAGAAGCTAACAGTTTCTCAGCCAGTCAAGAAATTCCCCGCATTTTATGGAACCCAAAGTTTCAGTACCGCATTCACAAGAGCCCGCCACCTGTCCCTATCCTGAACCAGCTCAATCGAATGATGTCCCTGTTTTGTAAAAAGGGACCGACTGACACTTCGAGATAATTTGAGTTACGCGCAGTAAGTTAATCGACTAATTGTTCTGTATGATACGTGAAAAGATGACAACTGCGTCTTTAAGAGTAACCAAGTGAGGTGGGGGATATGTTACCTCTTAAAGCATTTGTCATGTGTAAAACGGTGCCACCGTCTTGCTTCTCTTGTAAAACCGATGTTTTGTGGGCTGTACCCCTTTTACAAAATGGGGGCCGTGTTTAAGATATTCTAATATATTGCAACTTATGAAACACCCCGTTGAATTTCAATGCAGGATCGCACCTTTCTTACTTTTTGTTTGACCTCCTGCCCTTCTTTCGTCTATCCCTGTCCCCTTCCCCTTGTTTCAAACAATACAGTAAATTTTAGATTTATTTTTCCGAAGTAACATTTTGATTATTATGGCTTGAGAACTTAGACATATTGAAAAAAATATATACAAATATTCATAAACCGAATTCAATATTCAATACGACTGTAATTCCGGTACGCTTTGAAAACTTACGCAAAATAATTTTCTGTAACTGTCAGGCACAAATATGATATTGACTAGATATTTCAGTGAGGAACTGACGTGACGTCGGTTTCGTGAGTTAATATGTGAGATTAGGTTTAGACGTCCCAGGCCTATGATTAACCCTTTACAGACAAAGCGTGTCTGTTTTATATAAGGAATTAGCGCGTACCGCGCTGTAAACACTCTCCACTTCGGTTATAAAAACCAGTCTCTTAATGTTTTATAAGGAAAAAGTTGCTGTTTGTTCTGAGATCCGTACAAAACACATAAACGCAATGTGGGCACCACGTAGAATTTTTTAATGTTAAACATGGTGGTACGTAAAGTTACCGCTAGGCTTTAAAAGGTTAACAAATGTTAATTTATCCTTTTGCACGCCATGAAGGCATATGGGGCTTGAAGTATAAACCCACCCATTCTCAAACCCAGCACTAGTGGTGGGTAAGTGGACAGCATCACGCCCACGGCCGCTTTATCCCGAGATTAGAGACCGCGTTATTCGTGTCTTTGTCTAAGGGCTATTCATTATTAAATCTACTTTGCATTCTAAGGGACTCGTGATTTTGCAACATCTACCAGCGCCGTGAATGTTTTATCGTCTGAACAAAGAATAATTAAATTACATTTTGTTTCCTGCACATGATTCGAAGGCTCCAGACTAGTGCTTTGGGTGTCTGAGACAGAGTGCGAGTGGCCGCGAGGATGAAAGCATTACAGCACATCAAAATTTAAACACTCAGGTGTTCACATTTTTGCCATTAGCTTTTTTTAATTTCCAACTTACTGATCACGTGTACTGTGTGCCATGTAACACAGAGATTAATAGTTACGTTTCTGCTGCTGCTGCTGCTGCTGCTACTACTGCAGCCGCTAATAACAAATAATTATATTACATTTTTACGTGTTTACCTGTTGAGTTTACAGCTTATTGACTAATAAAATATACAGTGTGTGACTTACCTGTTGTTTTGTATGGGTGTGAAACTTGGTCTCTGACACTGAGGGAGGAACAGGGACTGAGGGTGTTCGAGGATAGGGTGCTGAGGAGGATATTTGGGCCTAAGAGGGACGAGACGACAGGGGAGTGGAGAAGACTACATAACGAGGAACTTAATGACCTGTACTCATCACCAAATATTATTCGGGTAATCAAATCGAGAAGAATGAGATGGGCGGGGCATGTAGCACTATGGGGAAAACAGAGGTGCATACAAGATTTTGGTGGGGAGACCTGAGGGAAGGCGACCACTTGGGAGACCCAGGCGTAGATGGGAGGATAATATTAATGGATATTCAAGAAGTGGAACTTGGGGGGCATGTACTGGATTAAGCTGGCTCAAGATAGGGACAGGTGGCGGGCTCTTGTGAAAGCGGTAATGAACCTCCGGGTCACATAAAATGCGGGGAATTTCTTGACTAGTTGAGAAACTGTTAGCTTCTCAAGAAGGCCTCTGCTCCATGGAGTTAGTTAGTTAGTTAGTTAGTTAGTTAGTGAAAGACAAAGCAACAGAGAATATATACAAGAGAAAGGCCAAGACATTAAAGCATTGCAACAAATTCAGTTAAATATTAAACAACGTGTTAATTAAAACGAAACACTACTCATTCCTCTGATGGTTACTTTACTAGGAACAACACCTAAAAGCTATCTTAAGACAGACGATATCAAAGAAAATACATGTGTTGTCGGTGGTCGTTTGTTAGATGCCAAATAAATAAGAATGTGGGACGTCAAGTGTGTTGCTTTCTTTCCGCCAGTGTCTTTCGCTAAACGTTCGCCTGTCGTTGTTTGGCCAACAAACGTTCTGTAAGAGACACTGTTTATTTTTCTGTATATCAGGATTGCTGTAGGACGTTCTGCTGACCAAACGCGTAAGCGAAACTTCATCCTGGTGAAAAGACTCTTCTGCAGATCGAATGGAGTTTCTTTCTTATGAAGGTGACGTTGACGCACCGTTTAATATCTGTGGTCTGTGCCCTCAAACAAAATGTTCGAATTAGCTATATATTTTTCAAGAAAATATAGAACGAACATAACACGACTTGGTGCCGCACCTTCTGTGTTCTGTCGCTTTAACCCTTTAAAGAGGAAGCGTGTCTGTTTTATATAAGGACTCAGTGCGTACCGCGCTGTAAACACTCTCCACTTCGGTTATAAAAACCAGTCTCTTAATGTTTTATAAGGCAAAAGTTGCTGTTTGTTCTGAGATCCGTCCAAAACACATAAACGCAATGTGGTCACCACGTGGAATTTTTTAATCTTAAGCCTGGCGGTATGGAAAATTACCGCTAGGCTTTAAAAGGTTAATATTGCAACATGTTTCGCCCTTACGGCAATCATCAAAGGACATTATGTTGAGCTTGCATAGAAAATTACAAAGGTTGTTCATCGAACCGTATCTTAAGTCTTACACTGTGTGATGAACACGTACAGGGTGATTCAGGAGGAAAGGTCAATATTTTGAGAGGTGATAGTATAGGTTATTGTAAAAAAAAGTACACAGGAACAAGTGTCTAATTGTGAATGGTTAGCGAGAGACCTGTTTAACTCTACAAATAAAAAATACAGTGAGTGAATCGTAATGAAGAAAGAGAAGTTACTTACTGTTTATTCTAATCTAACTTAAATTTAATGTTCAAATGACAAATTTGTTACAGTTCACAATAAGTGTTCGAAAATCCCACCGTCATCCTCAGTGCACTTTGCAACGCGTGTGAGAGGATCGCGTGTTATTCGTCTGAGTTGATCTTCACTTTTCTTTATGCCGGCAGCAGCATTCAAAATGCGAGCGAGCAATTGGTCTCTTGTGTCCACTTTTCTTTGTAAATTTCGCTCTTCATTCAACCCTACAAAGACCACAGACAAGAGGGAGGGGAAAAACAGTGCGCGTCAGATTCAAACACGTCTGTCTGGGTAAGCATTCAGAATTAAACACGTGTTCATATCAAGTTCCTTCTTGCAATCACCGATACTGTCACCTCCCAAAATACTGACATTTCTTTATAAACCACCCCTATAAGATTATCTCATTTGTCAGCTCAGTTTTATCACTCTAATTGTGACCCTTGTGAGGCCGAAAAACTCTGAAACTATAACAAAGACTGTTTTTGTCAATAAACCAATTCTGTACAGCGATTTTCTGTTATTGGTTTCCAGTAACGAACAAATTTCAAGAACTGTCCTCCGGAACGTACGGCTGCCCTGTAACATGCCGAGAAAGTATTGACAACATGTACAACTATAACTCTACACACAATCCACCGCGGCGCTAGAGGGGGTGGGACATCAACACCGCACTCCGGCCGCTTTAACCCCAGGGAAGAAACATCGTACTAATGTTACGGAAGTCTGAGTGGATCTCGGCGCCGGTCTTTGTGGGTGCAGGAAATGTCGTTCCCACCAAGATTTCGAATGCCACCATCCAGCCCGTAGCGAGTCGCTATTCCGTTGGCCGCTGGATGTATGGAAAAGGTTATATTACAAATATCTCCAGCATTCAGAGTCACTTGTGGTACGGTTATGCTTGCTGAACTGGAAAGAATGTACAATTTTTAGTTACGGAAAAGGAAACTTTGTTAGTGTCTTTATGGTAACCTAAAATCTCACCCTTTCCTGAGCCATTTGAATGCAGACCGGTCTGTCACACGGCACTTAAAATCCGTTTCAATATATCCTGTATTTACTCGTAAGTTTCCGAACATACATCATCAATTTTATTTGTCTCTTACTTAAAATTTTCCGGGGTGAAGTATTTTGAAGGAACAAGTCTGTCATCGATATTTTCTGAGTCTTATTGACATATTTTCTTAACCTTATTGACATTTTCTGAATCTTAATGACATATTTTCTTAATCTTAGTGACATATCTTCTTAATCTTAGTGACATTTTCTGAATCTTAGTGACATATTTTCTTAACCTTAGTGACATATTTTGTGAATTTTAATGACATGTTTTCTTAATCTTAGTGACATATTTTCTGAATCTTAGTGGCATATTTTCTTAATCTTAGTGACATATTTTCTGAATCTTAGTGACGGTTAATAATGTCAGTAGATCATTTACCAGACTCCGATTGCTCATTTTATTCTACAAGCACAAAATCCTTACAAAATTCAATAATGACTGCAGTGACTAATCTCTTTATCAAAACTGTCACCTCTACTGTCGCAGATATGTAAGAAGAAACTTCACTGACTCAAATCATTGTCACGGCTTATCCGTAGTGCCGCGTTTCCCTGTCGTTTATACTACCCAGGTTTTATATTTTCACACTTTAGTACTATTCACAAGGGTCTGCGACATTTTGTGCTATAAAAAGTGCAGGAATCTTCAAATATTCAGGGAGGTCTGGATGTAAGACATTACATTCACCGTGTCTGTGTTGTGCTCCGGTGTGTTACGAGGAAAAATAGGAATATGGGGGGCCGGTGGGGGGGGGGGGGCCGTCTCAAGGGACTGCTGGCGGTAAGTCCTCTCTTTCCTCGACAGAGTTCAGCATAAAAATAAAAGGGTACAGTGTACAGAGCATATGAAGATCCCCTGGGCAGCAGTGAGGGTTTTGGTTTGTTTGTACTCCACAGCTGGTACTCTGCTTTCAATGACATTTACAAATACACACACAATAATCAAGTATGTATAAAATGTGTGAGATTTAGTGTTCTTTCGAAATGGGGCTCTATTGAATACTCTCTTGAGATGTGACGCCGGGCACTTTGATAGAAATTACTGACAATTCGGAGCAAAATTTTGCTTCAGTTTTCAGGGTAGAAGTATCGCAAGAAGTGGAGGCCCTATATTTCTCCGAAACGTCCTTCACTTGATATACAATGAACGTTGTCACATGTCAATAGACATTGCTATTTACATATATAATATGTTGGTATTAAGGGAACTAGCAGAGCAGAACATTTCTGGGTTTCATTAAATGGCGCGTTACATCTGCACATCTAGGCGGGTCACAGTTATACTGCAAGCGTGCGGTGCGTTCATCCGCAGCATTCTTGATTCTTTTACTGAGCGCTCAGTGTTATTATGTTATAATCATCTGTCTGTCTGTACGACCAGGCCTTTCCCTGTACTGCATACCTTGGACTGGTCCACGCACTTGCATGTTTTTTGATTGAAAGTCCTCACAGCAAACAGCAAACATTCCGAGATCTTAGCTCTTCTGCGATGTTACTGTGCCGTAGCTTTGGCAGCGCTGAAGTTGAATCAGCCACATCACCCGATCTTGGCTTACGTGTCACCCTCTCCCCTTTTCCCCCTCCCTTCCCTTCCTAACGTTCCCTGGCTGAAGCAGGCTGTACGTAGCTGGTTAGCCCACTCTTGGTGGAAGCCCCAGCTCGTCAACGTCTAAATTCTGTCCGGCTGTGCCATGGGCTAAATTCTGGTTTCGGTCTGTCGGTGGGGTGACCCACCATGGGTCCCTGCATGAAAGATAAGTATTTGTTTTCTCTGTTGTGTTTATTGGTGCAATCATGCAGGTGGTTTTGAGGCTTTGGAGTTTGTATTTTGTTTGTATTTGGGAGATACGATGGGGCATGTTGATACTGTGCAAGAGGTCTGGCATCAACCTACCTCACGGCCGGAGGGGCCCGGTAGTTTACATTCAAGTGCCTGTGTTCTTTATTATCATTTTGTATTGTACGCTTCCTGTTTTGTTAATATATTTGTTTGTTAAGTTATAAGTGACTTATTTCGAACACGACCATCAGTGTTCATTGATAACTTGCGTATCTGGGGCGCAAGTGAGTGGCACTGCAGAGCGTGGTTGCGTGCTTGTTAGGTGGGGTAGCAACACGCAACAAAGTAGTAACAGACTGCGTAGGTTGTTTGGTTGTGACCTTGTCAAACGAGGCCCGTAACAGGTAGTGTTGTTGCTATGCGAGGTAGAGCTAACTGCGTGTGTAACATGCTACGAGTTGTAGAGCCACGTAGATTGTGTTTGTTACGAACCTGGTAGAATTTTCAGACGATGCTTGCTAAGGAAGTGTAGCACTGTTTAGAGTACGTTTGCGGTCTGTGGAATTAGGTCACGCAATTAGTGTCGAGGCTACACCAAGACTTACGATGTCAACTCCAGGTTCAATTAATTGTGAGAGGAGAGTACAGTATGAGGTTTGCATGCGTGAAGCCGGTGGTTAGTCCGAAGTTACGTAAGGCATCTCGTGTGGCTATAGCTGTGTATGTCCCAGTTGTTTTGTGATAGTTATGGTATGTGTGATTGGGGACCTATAGGATTCGGTTTGGAGATTGCGGATTTCTAGGCATTGACGTTTTTAGTCGAGGATGAGCCGATTATTGGTAGTGTGGGGTGGTGATGGAAGTCGCGTATTGGCGATCGTTTGGGTCATCTAGTAGATTGCGGGTGGGGCCCGAATCTAGTTCTATGTCTTGTGATCTCTGATTGCGTCCTCTTTAAGTAGCTTTCAGCAAGGAGTTGAGAGGGAAGAGGTATTGCAAGAACATGTCAACCTTCAAGTTTTCGTCGTTTCAAGAAGATTCTGGCATGGCAGAGTGGAGGCGTAGGAGGAAGTCGATGACCTACCACTCACTTGCGCCCCAGATACGCAAGTTATCAATGAACACTGATGGTCGTGTTCGAAATAAGTCACTTATAACTTAACAAACAAATATATTAACAAAACAGAAAGCGTACAATACAAAATGATAACAAAGAACACAGGCACTTGAATGTAAACTACCGGGCCCCTCCGGCCGTGTGGTAGGTTGATGCCAGACCTCTTGCACAGTATCAACATGCCCCATCGTATCTCCCAAATACAAACAAAATACAAACTCCAAAGCCTCAAAACCACCTGCATGATTGCACCAATAAACACAACAGAGAAAACAAATACTTATCTTTCATGCAGGGACCCATGGTGGGTCACCCCACCGACAGACCGAAACCAGAATTTAGCCCATGGCACAGCCGGACAGAATTTAGACGTTGACGAGCTGGGGCTTCCACCAAGAGTGGGCTAACCAGCTACGTACAGCCTGCTTCAGCCAGGGAACGTTAGGAAGGGAAGGGAGGGGGGAAAGGGGAGAGGGTGACACGTAAGCCAAGATCGGGTGATGTGGCTGATTCAACTTCAGCGTTGCCAAAGCTACGGCACATTACGCAGCGTAGATTGGGTTTTAGTTGCCGACGTTTAGTGTTAACCTATCGATCCAATCTTCAAGGGTCAAGCAGTCCAAAAAGACGTCTTTCTTGGACTACTTCTGTACGAGATACGACCTTAATCTTCATATATTTATAAATTTATAACATTTCAGCCTTTAAAGAGTTAATGTTTCTTTATAGAACAGTGTTTCGGATTACAGGAGGAATATAGAAATAATTTAGGGAAAAGAGAAAGCTCCCAGTTTTATTGACTTTAGAGTCTGTCACTTAAAACAGCAACTTAAGATTACGTCAGAACTTAAGCGGTACCTGGTTAGCCAGTAAAAGTAAGTAGCCACCACAGTCACCGGTACTTCAAATAGGAAAGATGTGGCATTAACTCCGGAATTTTGGTAACTGTTCAGAGCAGATCGCTCCTTTTTACCTGACAGGTACTCAGAAAATGTTGAAGGGGTAACTATTTTGTCGTTTTTTGTATGCGGATATTATTTTTTAATAACGTTACGACAAATGAAACTGATGTTTCAGCTTCTTACATTAGACTAAAAACAACATCTAGCTTATTACATGCAGTGCTTTACCTTTCTGTGAGTCTTGTTGCATTTGGTAATGCAAAATTGTATAATGTTATGTTATTTTGTAGTTCAAACACAGAAGACGTCTGCCTCTTCCACCTACAAACAGAGGCCAGTCACACTCACCTGAAACAAAAAGAATACGGAAATTAAAATGGAATTTTTATTCCATGTAAAAATTTTTGTCAGCTTACATTGCTGTCATAAGAAGCTTTTTGATACAAAAATGTGTCATTTTAATTTCTTTCCCCTCAGACTCAAAGGTAAAAATTTGAATTACATTTCTGTTAAGAGTGTATTCAGCACTGAACTTCATAATAGGCAGTCTCCTCTTATTCAGAAATAAAATTTTCCGATATTTCAAGCGACGTAAATTGAGATGTGTGGCAGGACGCACTTAAGGGACCACATAATTAAATCATGTGTTTCACTCCGCTTACAACAGCGAGTATCGCATATATACAGGGTGTTGCAAAAGTCACTTCACACACGATGTTTAACATGTTGTTACTAGTATTAGGTGAGTTTTCTGCCACTCTGTGTAATTAACTTTTTTAGGCCATAATTACCAACGACTGACCCCCGAACACCCATTTAATAACGGGTTTGACAAAAAGTATAACGTTGCTTTTGCGCGCAATACGCCATTATCCTCTGTGCAGGAAAAAAATTTGTCTTTACTTTAGGCCAAAAAAATGTGGTAGGTATTCCTCGTGGTGCAAGGCCTGCAAGATATTTGCGTGTTATTTCTCAACAACAATGGTTTATGTTAACCTTTTAAAGCCTAGCGGATAGGCCTACTTTACGTAGCGGCTGGTTTAACATTAAAAAATTCTACGTGGTGCCCACATTGCATTTATGTGTTTTGTACGGATCTCAGAACAAACAGCAACTTTTGCCTTATAAAACATTAAGAGACTGGTTTTTATAACCGAAGTGGAGAGTGTTTACAGCGCGGTACGCACTCAGTCCTTATATAAAACAGATACGCTTCGTCTTTAAAGGGTTAAAGGCTTTATGTAATTCTTGTCCCTGTAAGTGGGTCTTCAGTTAGGTTCTTCCTTGTGACATTCAGACCGAAGCCGTGTATGTGTTCTCACATAGTGAGTCACGTCTGCAGTAATTATCCGTACCTGCCGCTGATGTCAAAGAACACTTGTTTTTGTAGGTGACCTTCTTGCTGCCACGATGCTCTATCCAAGAGGGACGCTGACACCGTATTCTCTCATTACTGATCCTCTCCACCCTCCCCCGCTGACCGCACGGCTCGAGGACAGGCTCCAAGCGATTTTGATCGAAGTGCTGTTTGCCATATAATGGAAGGGGCGGACAGAAGGGAGAGTGCTGAGTTGGTAGTTTCATCGTGCCACCGATCTCATGCCAAAGGATAGCTGTGTTTTTCCACTGGCTTGGACGGTACCACATAAAGGCAACGCCAGTAAACACACGAAGCAAATCTAATTTGTATTAAATTTAAAAAAAAAAGCGAAGCAAATTAATTTGTATTAAATTTTAAAAAGGCGTAACAAATCTAATCTGTATTAAATTTTAAAAAAACGCAAAGCAAATGTTCTTTGTGCTTGTTAATTGGTGTACGCATCTGGCAGACACGTTGTGTGAATTCACTGCTTTGTACTTGGAATTAGATACACCGTATAACCGTCCAGGCGGTGGCGCATTTGGTTGAGGCACTGCACTACAAACCGGAAGGTCGCGTGTTCGATTCCCGATGTTTTCATTGGAATTTCTCATTGACATAACCCTTCCGGCCGCACTATGGCCCTGGGGTCGACTCAACCTCTAATAGAAATGAGTACCAGGGATATTTCCTGGGGGGTAAAGGCGGCCGGTACTTAGGGTTGATAACTTTGCCACCTTCATGTGCCGATTGTCTAGAAATTCTGGGAGACTCAAGCTGCTGGAACCTTCAGGGCCTCCCCAGGCCTGCAATGGGACTGCTTGCTATATCGCCGTCCGCAGCTAACCTCTTTCTTTGCTTAGTGCTTTTTATATGACTTCCAATAGAGTGCAAAAATTCAAAAGTTGATTTAACTTGTGTAGGGTTGCATATTATCGTGATGTTAACGTATTTCATGATTTTCTTCAGTCCTTACAAATGAAAATTCTTATGGGCCACTACCGTCTCTCTCCAATACCTACTTGCTTATCAACAATAAACAAATGCTTACGTTAAATATGCAGTTAAAGCATAGCATTTAAATAACCTATAATACAAGCAACGCCGCCGGGTTTTTGTTTTCCCGTTTTAGTAATAATTAGACGTGTGTGTTGTGTATTTGGCATCGTGTATTGCCATAAGTGCTTAGGAGTGTTTTGGGACATTTCGCACAATAGAAAGTGGGGGCAGCAGGTTCGTCCGAAACTGATGCAGAAGACATTACTTTTAACCTTTTAAAGTCTAGCGGTAACTTTACGTACCACCAGGTTTAACATTAAAAAATTCTACGTGGTGCCCACATTGCGTTTATGTGTTTTGTATGGATCTCAGAACAAACAGCAACTTTTGCCTTATAAAACATTAAGAGACTGGTTTTTATAACCGAAGTGGAGAGTGTTTACAGCGCGGTACGCACTGAGTCCTTATATAAAACAGATACGCTTCGTCTTTAAAGGGTGAATATTTTACCTGACTGTAAGTGTTTTTATGACACTTTAAATAAAGACAACTTATTTTGATGAAAGTATGTGGTTACGTTGGGCGCTGAAGTCTTTACAGTGCAGTTACTGGAGTGAAATAAACAACCTGTCAAATGTCACATCACTCAAAGTTTTGTGAATTCACTAAGCAACGCACAGAGAGTTTCGTCTCGCAGTCCTTCCCTCTTCTACCCACTTGTTCACAGCAGGTGTCGAGGTTGTTTATTTTCACTTGATCACACTCAGACACACACCACATTCGGTAGGACTCCTCTGGACGAGGGATCGGCCCGTCGCAGAGATCTCTACCTGACAACACAAACACTGTATAAGAGACAAACATCCATGCCCCCGGTGGGATTCGAACCCACGATCCCAGCAAGCGCTCGGCCGCAGACCTACGCCTTAGACCGCGCGGCCACTGGGATCGGCGCACAGAGAGTCAATGGCTTTTAATGTAGGTATTTTATTTACTCCGCATACGTGTAAGCCAGGTTAGGGATATTCTGTAATTTTGTTACCAAGTTACTAAATTTTTGCAGC
Organism: Coptotermes formosanus; assembly: GCA_013340265.1. NCBI lineage: Eukaryota > Metazoa > Arthropoda > Insecta > Blattodea > Rhinotermitidae > Coptotermes > Coptotermes formosanus. The sequence goes on from BLKM01003048.1 coordinate 1,649,949, forward strand.
CCAAACCAAACTTCAGCACACACCTTCTACGTGTTTGCTTTAGATCTGTTAACAGTCCAGACACTCGTGTGTGCTTACAAGCGCATTTTTTGTGACGTGGTATTGAATGACAAAATGTAGTCGAATTTTGTTTCGACTGTTTAAAACATCTTGTGTTCATTTCATTTAGTGACAGTTGCGTCTAGTGATGAGGTAAAGAACGTGTGGAGCTGTACCTCTAACCAGCTTGTGTGCTTTAATGGCGTGGGGAGGGATGGATTTACCTTTACGTTTGTTTATTTATTTAATTACGCGGTTCAATTTAGTGCATTTTATAGCTTGAAATCATAAGCAAACTGTGCTTAGCAAGGAGGGAGAGATCTAGAAAGAAGGGGCTCTGGCATACTTTAAATTATTGCCCCATCTCATGCCTGGGTGTATAGAAAAATTATCAATAATTTGTAAGGATAGAGAGAAGAGGGCGGGAATAATTGGAAGAAGTAAAAGGCTGTGAAGTGAATAGGGAACAAAATGAGGCTCTTCCCCCCCCCACCCCCGCCCCCATGGCGCAAGAATCCTTCTTATTATGGAAGGTTCGCGATCACACTCAGAAGCGTCACACTGGGTATGACTCCTCTGTACGAGCGATCGGCCCGTCGCAGAGACCTCTACCTGACAATACACAATACTCACAAGAGAGACATATATATGCCCCCGGCGGGGTTGGAACCCACAATCCCAGCAAGCGAGCCGCTGCAGACTCGGACCCAGACCGCACAGCCACTGGAATCGGCAAAGATGTACCTAGGTTTAGTTAATAATATTACCCCACTATTTGCAGAGAAATAGAGGAAACGCGAAAATCTTCAAATATCGAACTCAGGACTCTAGGAACTTCAGTGCAATAACAGTAACAATAGGGGCACAAGGTTTTTTCCCCCAGAATAAGACGGATTCAGTTGATGTTACAGATTTTATTTTTTGTTATGGTCTGATTATAACTGTGGCTTTACTTTCTGCATAACAGCCTTCATACGTGACGTAGCACCAATCTCCTAACATGTATTTTTTCTCGTTTCGTTACATATTTTCGCAGTGACAATAAAAATGTCAAGATTTGGACCCCAAGGACAGGGAACAGACGGACAGGAGATTTTTGAAGGTCCATATATTTAGCTCAACCTTGAGGAAATGGACTGGCGCAGTCTCTCGGGAAATTTCCTCAAAACCCTGGGGCAGTTCTGTGTGTTTGCGAAGGTCTGTTGCAACTGCTACGTGTTGGGTTGTATGCGAAATTACCTCTTGTTACCCGGAAAGTTTGTGCCCACTTAGACCAGCCGTTACCGTGAGATTAACCCCCTAGAGCACTCTCTGCCCACCCACCTTCTTTTGGTGTTACATTTGCGAGAATTTGCCTGCTGAAACTAGAATTTGGCAGTTACTCTTTTTTGGGTTGTGGTGTCGTGTAATCTAGGTACGTACAGTCAGTTCAGTATTCTTACGCACAGCATAAAGATAGCCTTCTTAGTTAGTGTTCAAAGAGTTGTAACATATTTTAGGGATAAGTTTTTAAATGATTACGCGGGCAAATTAATACAGTGATGACGCTAGAAGACGCTTCTAAGTACCATGACACAAGGTTGCAAACAAATCTGGAAGATGGCACTATTTTCCAAATATGACACATTCCAGAATTCTGCACCTGGGATAGCCTATTATAGAACTCTTCAAAGCTATTTCAACCCAGACATTACTTTTGGACTTCACATTTTCCATATGTAGGATGAAAAACGGCTTTTTGTGCATTTCCTAACAACGGATGTACTTTAGAACGGCATGGGCTGCACACGAGATCTGCCCTGTCTTGAGATATTACGCTGCGTCGTGTGGTAATTGTTTACCGACGTTTCGGCACAATATATCAGTCCCATCTTCAAGGGTCAAGAGTCCAAGCCGCCTAGGACTCTTGACCCTTGAAGACGGGACTGATATATTGTGCCGAAACGTCGGTAAGCAATTATCACACGACGCAGCTAAATATCTTAGAAGGTCGCAGATCTGTTAAACATCGCAACGGCAGCCTGAAGTTAAAACTGGACTCTGCATGTTTCTTTTTTTTTTACTGCTAAACGTAGCGATGAGTTACAAAATGGGGCTGTTTTGAAAATGCAGGTATTTTGAGATTGCTCGCCGTGTCGGCTGGTAACTGCTTACCGACACTGGAATTGGCCTAGCGCGCTAAGTACTCTGTACCGGCGACAATGTTGTAACATCCCACAACAGCAGTATTTCTGTTAATGGCATCACGTACCCCAACAACGTTAGGAAACGAAGAGTCAAGAAAGCAAACAAGTTAGCTCATGGCATAAAGTGCAGACCATTTTATGACAGAGAACTTTAAACTGGAATTGTCTCGGCGTGGTCGACATTTCAAAGTTAATTATATCTTATACTACTCAAACCGTGCATTGTCTTAACTACTATAGAATATCACAAATCAACTACGTGCACACTTTATTATGCACTGAAGTGTTCGAATTACACTCCTAAATGTTTCGAACCGTTATTCGGTTCATCTTCAGGGAGAGTCACAGTTGCACAAATCACACGCACACCCAACAGTGTGGTCACAAGACTTGGTTACAGCTGCATGCGAAGAACTAACTTGTAAGTTGTAACTTGTTCTTTATTTTCCATAGATCCAGACACTTACATAGAACATGAGGATGTCGAAAGTGCCTTGTAATTAAGATAATAATTAAATATATAGCAGATACATGTCAGATCAGTTATCTGCGTCTATAATTGATTAAATTAAAATGTAGAATCTATGTAGAAAATCATAATAAAAGCAGCGTAATTATGAGCATCAATTGTTATTACTCATTCAGAATATATCTTTCATTATGTCATATCTGAATATCTGTGAGCTGATAAAATTTAATAAAGTTTAATCAAGCTTGTTAAAAAACTCACAAAGGGCAGCTACACTACACTTAATTAAAATAATGGATAAAAAAATATAAAATAACACATAGAGTCGCACAGACAACTCCCGTTGGAACAAAATAATCAAGAGACAATTAGATGAATACAGTCTCACAACCAACTCAATCTGAAGGATAAGCTGTACGAAGTATATCATCAGAATAATAAGATTGAGCTAGGTATGGTTATTGCATGTTGCAATTATAATTATAAAACTCCTGTAATGTATAAAATGGATTAGAATGCAAGAAGCTCTTCAAAGTAAACCCAAAAAGTTTCTGATTGTTCACTGAATTCTTAATGTCAATTGGCAGTTGATTATATAATTTAATTCCCATATAATATACTTCGTATATACTGACGGACATCAACGCACCTCCTTTTAAAGAAATTTTATCGACATTTTATCAACTTAATTGGTGTATTACAAACAACTGTAACCAAATCTTATGATCATTCTGTTCGATGTGCGTGTGATTTGTGCAATTGTGACTCTCCCTGAAGGTAAACCGAATGACGGTTCGAAACATGTAGGAGTGTAGTTCAAACATTTTAGTGCATAATAAAGCGTGCGCGTGGTTGGTTTGTGTAATTCTGTACTTAATTCTATCTCTTTTCTAGAGGGTGTCAATATTGCGACTGGCTTTCCGTTGATGGTCTCAGTGCATAGAGCAATTAACTTTAGAGCCACCGATATGTGAAAACCAGTAAGTAGTCCATTTGGAAAATATTCCTACTCCTGTAGAAGGACTTCAGCACAGAAGCTTTAATGAATCACGACACTGAACTTCAGTTACTGTCACATAGAAACAGGCGGTTTTGACGTCATTTTAGTGTCACATCTTCGTTACTTTTTGACGCTGAACATTAACCTTTTAAAGCCTAGCGGTAACTTTACGTACCGTCAGGTTTAACATTAAAAAATTCTACGTGGTGCCCACATCGCGTTTATGTGTTTTGTACGGATCTCAGAACAAACAGCAACTTTTGCCTTATAAAACATTAAGAGACTGGTTTTTATAACCGAAGTGGAGAGTGTTTACAGCGCGGTACGCACTGAGTCCTTATATAAAACAGATACGCTTCGTCTTTAAAGGGTTAATTTAAAAGGCACACCGTTTTAATAAAAATGTAAATCAAAGTAATGGCCCATATTTTTTGCCCAATTTTTTAAAGATTAATAGTTTTTTGTTTTGTTTTCTGAAATGAATATGCCCTTTTTACGAATCGTGAATATTAAATATATATATAGTTAATTACAAATATAATCTAAGACTTGATTAATGCTCAAATTATTTTTTCATGGCACGACACCCAATAGTGGGCCAGGACTTCGTCACTTTTGAGGCTTCACGATCACACTCAGACACGCCACGCTCGGTAAGACTCCTCTGGACAAGCGATCAGCCCGATGCAGAGACCTCTACCTGACAAAACACGACACTCACAAGAGACAGACATCCATGCCCCCCGCGGGATACGAACTCGCCACCCCAGTAAGCGAACGGCCGCAGACCCATGCCTTAGACCGCGCGGCTACTCTATCCCGTTTTCAAGTATATTACAGGTAATAATAACCAAAAATTTTTATTGACTACTCGTTACAGTATTCTTCTTCGTCTTTATTAACGTCTGCGATAATAAATCTTAAATGCATACTTTCACAAAATGGGTTGTGCGTATAGCAGTACGTTTCAAGTATATTTTTACATTTTAAAGAAATGCTGTGTGTCCGGGGCGGAACGTCACGAACAGACTTGTCAAAATAAAATACAAAATGGATCCAAAATGGATCCAAAATTCATTAGCTTAAAACCACCTGTGCGATTCCAGGCGGCACGAAACGCAAACTAGACTTTCGCTTTCTCCATGCCGCTTTAGTCTGTTATTCTAAGCCACATGTAGCAACTAGTCTGTAATGTTCAGTATCTCATTAAAGTTTTAAGAGGAGGTGTTCTTGGCTTGTGCTTTACTGATGAGGGCGAATGTTTTAACCGAATAAAACGGTGACAGATTCTGGAAGAGGATATTCTTAGTATTAATAATTTGTGGAAAGCTCTTCTCAGGGAAGGGCAAAAACTTGTGGAGGCTCAGCGAATCCACAGATAATTGTAAAGTGCTCGTACTGAAAATTTGTACTGCTTTGCATGGTGAATGTTTGAAGTTTCAGCGCCCTATTAACCTTTTAAAGCCTAGCGGTAACTTTACGTACCACCAGGTTTAACATTAAAAAATTCTACGTGGTGCCCACATTACGTTTATGTGTTTTGTACGGATCTCAGAACAAAGAGCAACTTTTGCCTTATCAAACATTAAGAGACTGGTTTTTATAACCGAAGTGGAGAGTGTTTACAGCGCGGTACGTACTGAGTCCTTATATAGAACAGATACGCTTCGTCTTTAACCTTTTAAAGCCTAGCGGTAACTTTACATACCACCACGTTTAACATTAAAAAATTCTAAGTTGTGCCCACATTGCGTTTATGTGTTTTGTACGGATCTCAGAACAAACAGCAACTTTTGCCTTATCAAACATTAAGAGACTGGTTTTTATAACCGAAGTGGAGAGTGTTTACAGCGCGGTACGCACTGAGTCCTTATATAGAACAGATACGCTTCGTCTTTAACCTTTAAAGCCTAGCGGTAACTTTACATACCACCAGGTTTAACATTAAAAAATTCTACGTGGTGCCCACATTGCGTTTATGTGTTTTGTGTGGATCTCAGAACAAACAGCAACTTTTGCCTTATCAAACATTAAGAGACTGGTTTTTATAACCGAAGTGTAGAGTGTTTACAGCGCGGTACGCACTGAGTCCTTATATAAAACAGATACGCTTCGTCTTTAATGGGTTAACTAATCTGTTTTCTAAAAAGGATAAAAATTTCTGCTGTAAAATCTTTATGACGTCCAAAGTAATAAATAATAATAAATAATAAAAATAAATTGGTTTTTGTTACGAAACAAAAGAATAAATTCTTAAATGGAGCACATTTTAAATGCTGTGTTTTATTCCTTCACCAGTCCCAATGTCTGAGCGGTCTACGACGCAGGTCTGCAGCTGCTTGATTGCTGGGATCGCGGGTTCGAATCCCACTGAGGGCATGGATGTGTCGTCTCTTGTGTTTGTTGTGTGTTCTGTAGGTAGAGGCCTCTGCGACTGCCTGATCTCTAGTTCAGAGGAGTCCTACCTGGTGTGTGTGTGTGTCTAATTGTACGTGATCTAGAAGCTTGAAACTGAAGCGGCTGAGGCCCGAAATTGGGCTGATGCACAACACAAAAAAAGTTTTCCTTCATATGCAGCAGGCTTTTCCGGTTGACTTTATTAAATACACTAACAATGATTAGCCTATGAAAGAATTATACAATAAATTTTCGAACACATGATTTTTGAAATAGAATGATTCAAATACGTTTTCTTAGACACCCTAGGCCCATCACGGAATAATACCTCAATATACTTGCCACAGACATTTTGTACCAATTTTCTTTCTACTATTCGTGATTATTTGCAAAATATACATCGCGGGTCACCAAGTTCTCATCAGCTCCAGCGCTTTGACTTGAATTCCACAAGATTTCCGCTTCCCTCTGGTAAAATAAACAATGTCTCAGGCTGCCCGAGAAGGGCACACCGTCGTGCGATACTGGTTGCTTATATGTATATGTGCGTATATATGACACGGGCTTCTTGAAACAACATGACTTACAGAGCCACAAGCGTGTTTTTTTTTTATTAAACGTAATCTGTTGAGGAATTTTCAAGTAAATTTTCGTAAAAAAATTCCTGAATGTGTAATACATTTCACAGCGGAAGCTTTGTCGAAGTTACTTTCCGTGCTATCAATATTACACAAAATGGAAATCAGGAAATACGCATGAGATGTCAAAAATAAACTCGGTGGTACTGCTGTTCGAGTAGATGCAAGCAGGTAAAGGCGTTCCGTCTCGTCACTCCTCAGTATGGAGTCTCAGAGTGTACAGTCAACATCGCAAAAAAACTCGGTTATAACGTCATGAAAAGAACTGAATATTTTGTGTCGTTATAAACGAGTGTTGTTATAACCGATGATTATAATGTTATGTCTAACAGTGAGGAATTAATTGGTACCACAGAATATCTGAAGCTATGGGAGAGATTTTGCATTAACCGATGTTGTTATAACCGAGTTTGACTATAGTTAAATTTATAACCTTGAAAAATGATATTTTTAATCTTTTACCTCAAGGTTGTGATGCAAAATTTCGGTACTCTGTTTGGTTTCACGACTTTGTTTTTGTTTAGTGTTGTTCTTGATGCAGAACTTGCATTTTTTTTTGTGATGGAAGTTTTATTTATGTTAGAAGGGTATATAAACGGAACATTAGATACGGATCTAGTATACGAAGTCTTCTGCCTGTACGTGAAGTGGCTTTATGTGTACATAGAATCAGTTTCGGAGTCGGAAGCTCAGACAGTGCCCAGAAAGCTGTATGAAAATTTTTCTTTTGTCGAAGCCATCAATTTTGACCGTTATTTGATACTAACTCTAAAAATTTTTTGATCAGTTGACTGGAGGCAGAAACGTATGCACATGACGTGCAGGGTGAACTTATCGTTCGCACAACATTAGCCGAGATATTTGTTGAGTTAGTGGTAAGGTCTGTGGCCTGCCATCAACCCCGTTTTGAATTTTTGTGACTTTTACATTTGGAGCTTGTAAGACCTAAGTGTAGATAGGAGGATAATATTAAAATGTCTCTTTAAGAAATCGGTTCGAAGAAAGTGGACTGGATTGATCTGGCTTAGGATAGAGAAATTCGGCTGGATTTTTAAAGCGTGGTAATGAATCTTCGGGCTACCTTCAATGCTGAGAATTATTTGAGTAGCTGAGCAACTATTAGCTTCTCAAGAAGGATTCTGCTGCATGCAGTTGTTTGTTTAACCTTTAAAGCGTGGCGGTAACTTTAAATACGACCAGGTTTAACATTAAAAAATTCTACGTGGTGCCCACATTGCGTTTATGTGTTTTGTACGGATCTCAGAACAAACAGCAAGTTTGCCTCATAAAACATTAAGAGATTGGTTTTTATAACCGAAATGGAGAGTGTTTACAGCGCGGTACGCACTGAGTCCTTGTATAAAACAGACACACTCCGTCTTTAAAGGGTTAAAAGATAAGAGATAAAGTGTGTTTCAAGAACCCTTATTCACTACGAGAAACTCAGGAAGATGCTGGGAGGAAGTATTCTTTATTACAAGACAAATTCGTGCTGTGTTATAAACATGTGTTTCTAGACACAAAACGTCAGACTACGCTTTGAAATCAGGCAGCTTGTACTATGCAGAGAATCAGCGACTTGGCATGCTGTAAAATGCAGAAAACCTGCCGCACTACTGAGAGAAACCCAAGAGTCCCGATTAAATGAACACTCTGTACATTATCCTTCAAAAACTGCTGGTATAGGAAATATCTTCTTTAAAAACCTGAAAAAGTGTCGGCACGTCGGATTTACTCTTTAGCGTGTACATATGTATGTACGTATGCGGATATTTATGTACGCATATTATACGTGCTTGTACATACGTTATGTGGTGTAGGGGAGACCGGGTTCAGTTGGCACACTTTTCACTTCTTAATTTTTTACAATTTTCGTAGAAATGATACAGAAAAGAAAATGGTACTGGTGGCACGTGTCATTCTTAGACTATGCAAGAAAATATATTGAAGAAGTTATGCCAATAATTAATCCAAGAAAAATGAACTTTTTCTAACCTCTGCACGTGTGCCAACTAGCCCCATATATGGGTCAGGTTGGCACACATCATGGGGTCGGTTGGCACATAGTAAAGCCAGATTTATTATTATTTTTAAAAATATTCTTGGGCAGCATAAATGACGCTAAAATATTTAGCTGCTAACAACATACTGAAACTGATTTGTAACCGGTACAAAACTAAGGATAAACATTCCAAATTACACTGGAAAATGAAACTCAATACAGAACTATAAGTCCGCAAAACTTCAGAAATCTTCGTCTCATACATCCGACTTGCAGTTGGGGCAAATATACCCCCAGGAAACGCCAGAAGTGCATTTTTCATGGGCCCACATTTGACACTGGGTACATTGAACCCATAGTTTCCCCGCCAAACTCTTTGAATATCTGTCCATGCAAACCAAACAAAATGTTTCCCAAGCATTTTCATCTGAGCAGTCTTTCTGAATTTTCCTCACTATTTTCTTCTTCTTTGAATCTCTTGCAGCCTTATTAAAAAGGCAGCGCTTACTCCCCTTCTGACATATTTTTTCTTTTGTCACTTGTGTCAATTTCTGTTTATCTTGCAAGGCTGCTTTCACCGGCGTATCAGTCAGGATTGCTGTACTTGCTTTCTTTCTTGTAGCGTTTGCTGTTCCTTTCCTGTCTGCAGCTTTAGGAAAAGGACGGACAAGTTCAACACTCAAGGACGTGCTTGAGGAAGAATCTGCTTCGGCAGGTCTTCTTCTGGAAGGACCGGGGTCGGGAGAACGAATTCTTGAAGGGTCTGGTCCTGCAGACTCATCATGTTTAATGTTCCCGTTACTGTAATTCGATGCTGCAGTGTCTGTAGCTGGAGCTGGTCCGTCTGTTACGTAGGAGGACAGAAATGCCTCATCAGGAAAGACATCTCTGTGTTAGGGAAGAATTCCAGTGGCCAGGAATCCAGCCTTGATATTTGCAGGAGTAGCTGCAGAGTTGAGAGACATGTTGACAGTTCCAGGTAAATCATAAATGGTCATCGTTTGTCCTGGGTGGTTTGTGATCCACGCGTCACATGCACGATTGACGTAGGTTTTAGTGGCCCAGAGACACTCCTATCAAGCGGCTGCAACTTGTGACTACAGTGATGTGGGAAGGCGAGAACTGTCACGCCGTTTTCCTTGCAGTAATCGAGTGCTGCGATTGACAAATGCGAATTATGATTGTCCAAGAGAAGAAGTACTGGCCGTTCTTTTGAAGGTTTCACGTGGGAAAAAAATGTTTTACAAACTTCAAAAATTGTTCCGCCTTCATCCATACAGTAGGATTACCATCAACTTCACTACCTGCAGGAGCACCATTCAAGAAGTGGGCACGAAGTTCACCCTGGGGAAAATGAAGAACAGCGGCACTGTGTTTCCTGTCGCTGAAACGACCAGGGCTAAAGTTACTAATTTTCCCCGTTCAGCGGATACCAGTTTTTCTATTTGTTTGCAAACACGGCGGGCAATAACTCTATCCGGTGCCTGCACGGTTGTTACACCCGTTTCGTCCATGTTCCATATGTCGCGCGGCCCAACCCGCAGACGATCAAGTACGTCTTTCAAATTATATATATATATATATATATATATATATATATATATATATATATATATAAGGCGTTAACATTGGTCTTGTTAAAACTGGAAGCTCTACTGATGCTTGCTGCCTCGGGTTTGCGCAGAGAAAGGGTCTTATGCCTTTTCAAGGACTTTGTAAACCATTCTGCGCCTGCCATTTTCATATCCTTCCAGCGTTGAGGAAACTGTATATTTAAAGCCACTGCGCACTCAAAAGCAAACTTTCTCACCTCCCTTGCAGACAAGGCACAGTAGATGTCTGATGCCCTTTTGAAGCAATTCTCTAAATTTTCTTTCTCAGTATCACCGAACACCTGCGCAGAAATTACACTGTACCCTATTTTTAAAAATTAATGAGACATGCGATAAAAGGTGTGGGAACATTTAATTTTATGTAACAGCTTATTTATAAGAAAAGTTCGACAAAACGCTTTTGTCCTTAGGGGGTCCAATGTAGGCCGTCTTCCTCTTTACCTCACAGTAAAAATTAACCTGAACTCACCTGGCGAGTTTTCTTGTACCCAGTACTGAACGTCGGATTCTGTGAAATTCCCCTAATACCATTCTCAGAAGCTCTGCTGTAATATCGTGTTAGAGAGTGAAACGGGATTCCAAAATCCCTTGCGACACTCTAATCGACCTGTTTTCTATTCTGACTGCCCTAACGGCTTGAAGAACTGAATCTGGGGCAATATTTGCCCTTTCAGTTTTCCTTTTGTACGTTCTTGGCATAATTATGTTTCCTAAAAGAAATCTGAAATGACAAAACTAGTAAGAAGCGTATAGGATGCTGCATTGTTGACTGCGGGGTAAGCTGGAACAGTAAGCCAACTTGCCCCACAGCAAGTGTGCCGTCTAGACCCAACACGAACTTTCAGTTTTGAGGTAAGTTTCCTCTGAGCTTAAATGCACAAGGAACACTGTTACTTATCAGTCATATTGCCACATAAATACTACGTAACTACATACCTTTGGTTCAGATAAAACCCTAGCAGCCTTCTCAATAATACGTATTTACCAAACTGTAGTAAAATTACTCGGCGCTGTGCAAAACACACACAACCAAATTTTGCTTCCGATACAGCTCGCAGCAGATTGCCATCTAACTTCCCTCCAATGAAAGATGTAGCTCTTCATACTGCCTCACAGGTGCTGCGCTCTTACAAGGGAGAGGCGAGATATTAACGTTGTGCCAACCTACCCGTGTAGCCAACTAAACCCGGTCTCCCCTATATGAGTAGGTATACACACATAACTTATGCATGTATGTATTATTTACGATTTTGTGTGGTGATGGGTTTATGGACTTCATCCATCGTCCGAAGAGTAAAATATTAAAAATATTAAAAAATTAAAATCACAACGTTTCGGAAGCTGGCTCTGCTTCCGTCCTCAGGTGAATGGAGGGGGAGAAGAGAAGAACA
>BLKM01003048.1:1671361-1703841 GCA_013340265.1 Coptotermes formosanus
TAAACACTCTCCACTTCGGTTATAAAAACCAATCTCTTAATGTTTTATAAGGCAAAAGTTGCTGTTTGTTCTGAGATCCGTACAAAACACACAAACTCAATGTGGGCACCACGTAGAATTTTTTAATGTTAAACCTGGTGGTACGTAAAGTTACCGCTAGGCTTTAAAAGGTTAAAGACGAAGCGTGTCTGTTTTATATAAGGACTCAGTGCGTACCGCGCTGTAAACACTGTCCACTTCGGTTATAAAAACCAATCTCTTAATGTTTTATAAGGCAAAAGTTGCTGTTTGTTCTGAGATCCGTACAAAACACAAACTCAATGTGGGCACCACGTAGAATTTTTTAATGTTAAACCGGGTGGTACGTAAAGTTACCGCTAGGCTTTAAAAGGTTAAGTATTTGTCCTGTGGTGGCCTCAAGGCTTGTGTCCAGCCGCAGAAGAAATTAGTGTCAACTGTCAGCAGACAGGAGGTGACAGCTTGCGTCACGTAGACGCCTGTTGCAAATTGCTTATTAGCCATTTTCAGAGTAAAGCACACTAACGAGTATCTTGCGTTGCCTTTTTCCCCCCTTGGTGCAACAGACCCTGTGGGCCAGGGCCTCCTCAGTATTGAGGTTTCGCGATCACACCCAGACACACACCATACTCGATAGGACTCCTCTGGACGAATGATCGGCCCGACGCAGAGACCTCTACCTGACGACACAACACTCACAATAGACAGATATTTATGCCGCCGGTGGGATTAGATCCCTCAATCCCAGCAAGTGAGCGGCCTCAGTCCCACGTCTTAGGCCACGCGAACGCTGGGATGGCGTGCGTTCCATTGGTAAGTTTAATTAGATAAAGTCGGAAATTGATGGAAAGTGAAATAAATATTTAAAAGGGCAAATATTAACACTGGTAGAAATAATATAATTTTTCGTTTTACATCAGACTTCCCTGCACATTCAGAAACGTAATCTACATTACATGGACTCTTCTCGGGCTGATAGCCGTGTCAATTGTTTAAAAACCTCCTACGTTTCAGAGACACACTCCGTCTCCATCCTCAGGGAAAGTGACCTAGCTTCTCAGACCAAACCGTCGCTTGTCAGCGACGGTTTGGTCTGAGAAGGGTTAATCTACATTTCATTTTCAGTGGAATTTTTGGTAAGATTCCGTGTCGTTGTTCGGTAACTCAAACTAACACATCTTAAATATTTAAATTGAAGTCAAGTACATTGCGGAAGTTTTTGTGAAATATTCAAAGGACCTCAGATTGCGAGTAAAGGGGTGTGCTTCTACGCTCCATTATTAACTTCCTCCGTAAGCCCATCAATCAATTTTCCCCAAGAATAAACACGCCTGTCTTCGGCTGTGTTTGGTGTGGAGGATTTGCATCGCCAGCAGTGAGGCTTAGCGTTGATAACGCGGATCGAAGCCGTCTGTCTGTGCAGCTGCATACGATTGCCTAGCCATTAAACTGCCGGGACTAACATTGCTGTGGAGCAATGCTTCCTTCATTACCGGTGAGTTTTATTGAAGTCACTTTAACCCTTTAGCCCTTTAAAGACGAAGCGTATCTGTTTTATATAAGGACTCAGTGCGTACCGCGCTGTAAACACTCTCCACTTCGGTTATAAAAACCAGTCTCTTAATGTTTTATAAGGCAAAAGTTGCTGTTTGTTCTGAGACCCGTACAAAACACATAAACGCAATGTGGTCACCAAGTAGAATTTTTTAATGTTAAACCTGGTGGTACGTAAAGTTACCGCTAGGCTTTAAAAGGTTAAAGAAGAAGCGTATCTGTTTTGTATAAGGACTCAGTGCGTACCGCGCTGTAAACACTCTCCACTTCGGTTATAAAAACCAGTCTCTTAATGTTTTATAAAGCAAAAGTTGCTGTTTGTTCTGAGATCCGTACAAAACACATAAACGCAATGTGGGCACCACGTAGAATTTTTTAATGTTAAACCTGGTGGTACGTAAAGTTACCGCTAGGCTTTAAGAGGTAAAACTGCCGATCCCAGTGGCCGCGCGGTCTAATGCGTGGGTTTGCGTCCGCTCGCTTGGTAGGATTGCGGGTTCGAATCCCGCCGGGGGCATGCAAGTTTTTGTTGTTGTGAGTGATGTGTGTTTTAGGTAGAGGTCTTTGCGTCTGGCTGATCACCCGTCCAGAGGAGTCCTATCGAGTGTGGTGTGTCTGAGTATGATCGTGAAGCCTCGATATTGAGGAGGCCCTGGCACACTAAGGGCTGTTGCTGAATTGGAAAGTTGGAAGTTGGACACAGAAATATGTTTACTTAAAGGGCTATACAGAGGAACTTCCCATTTGATACAAAATCGAATAAAACTGACCATGTGTGGACAATTGCTGTATTTGTAAATATTTTTCGAGGTTTTAAAATTCAAAGTCGCTGTTCCTGTACAGATTACTAGGAGTGCAGATATTTAGCTTCGGTTTTCTTTAGTAGAAAGAAACTTTTGTGAATGAAATATTTGCATTTCAGAAATAACAGTTTTGTAAACTAAGGTTTATTCGTTTTGGTAGGATAGCCGCCTGTAGATAGCAGCTAAGTCAGTTATGGCTGTATATTTAGCCTGAGGCTGGGGGCAGATATTGTCCGCGAAACCCAGCATTTTCTTAATATTTTGTTATTAACTTTAGCATGACAATGTACAACATACATGACGTTAAGTATCCGAAATTCATTAACCACCGCTATTGAAGAGTTTAACGAGAAATTTTGCCAGTAATGACGGATAAACCGTGCATAGACGGGAGTAACATGATGCAAAATATGCAGTATTATTTTTTTCAATTAATGTACAAAAAGGGTAGCCGTAATACAGGGTTCAAAATAATTATCTGAAAGTTTAACGCCCTGCTGATTAAAAGAGGCGCTCGAAATAAGTAATTGTGTTACAAATACATTCATATCAGTTTGACATTAAAATTATCATGTTTGTAACAGGTAAACGTATTTCTTTCGTTATACCGCATAGCAAATAACAACGAAATTACATTTTACACATATCACTAACATTTTTTTTTGTCGTTATGGCCATTTTTGCCCCACTAACTTATTGCTGCTTGTAAAATTTTCTGCAGCTCACGTATGTTCACAGAACTACCACAATGTTTCAGTACGAAGGCGTAATGTCGATATTTTCTACAACGCAAAGCATGTGTCATTGGAATTTTGAGAAAAAGACTGTGATTTCTAGTTCTTCGTTAAATATATATGATTTCTTTATCAGGTGAGGAAAAATGAACTGCAGAAATTCTAGGTAGGAGACTTTCGCAGTGTGTAGACTACACAACGTCTACCGTGCTCTGGGCGAATTAACCTTTATCCTGCTAATGTGGAATATATGATGAGCTGCTAACAATGCCGGCACCACTCGGCTACCAACTAGGCCCTTAAGGGCCCAACAAGGGCCCAGTTGGTAGTCGAGTAAATGTGTGCACACAGATATGACATAGGACGTCTTTCACGATTGATTCAGTGTTGAGACATTGTGCAGAGAGAGAGAGAGACAAAGAGGCTCCTTTCAGCGTTGCCAAATGTAGGTCACCAAATATTACACGTTAGTGGTGCTGGCATTATTAGCAGCTCATCATGTATTCCACATTAGCAGGGTAAAGGTTAATTTCTGTGAAGTGACTCTGGCAATGCGTACACGGGAAGAAGGGCTTTAATTTACCAGCGGTGTTCCAGCTTCCGGTGTGAACTTTCTCCCTGATGATGGTGGTATATAAGTCACCGAAACATGTCGAAGTTAAAGTGATCCTCTAACGACACTGTGTTATATATTAAATTTGTGCATTGCTGTTGGTACTTTGTATTTAACATTTCAATAAAATGCACGGTTTGAACAACGCTATGAAATTTGTAGGTAGTTAATGACAATGTCAAATACACTTCACTTCAGAATAAGTAGTTATTTTCTACATTAAAGTTACACCATTAACCCTTTAAAGACGAAGCGTATCTGTTTTATATAAGGACTCAGTGCGTACCGCGCTGTAAACACTCTCCACTTCGGTTATAAAAACCAATCTCTTAATGTTTTATAAGGCAAAAGTTGCTGTTTGTTCTGAGATCCGTACAAAACACATAAACGCAATGTGGGCACAACGTAGAATTTTTTAATGTTAAACCTGGTGGTATGTAAAGTTACCGCTAGGCTTTAAATGGTTAATGCGTCTACGTGTGCAGTTTTCGAAAAGCAAGGGGCCCTACTGGTTTCATTTGCCTTGAAATTTGCGCCAGCTTGTTTAGATATCGACCCGGAAGGGTTTTAATGCTGTAATTATGTCGCTGTTTTGCCTTTGGTCCTGTGTATGCAGTGAAACAACACATAACCCGTGATCATTTAACTGAAGTAAATATATTTATGTACACAATCGTGGTTCTTGGGCTGGCTGGTGAATAAGCATGCCACATAAAACGGTAAGAAACATGTAATTTAATTATAAAAGCTCAGTCCGTACCGCGCAGTAAACACACACCGACAGGGTTTTAAAAATCACTCAGTTAATGCTGTATGGGAAACAATCGCGGTTTTTTCCGAGATCCGTACAAAACACGTAAATAAATCTTTATTATATTACAGGCTCAATAAGTACCGCGCAGTAAACACACCCCGACAGGGTTTTAAAAACCGGTCAGTCGATACTGTATGGGGAAAGAATCGCGGTTTGTTCCGAGTTACATGCAAAACACGTAAATAAAGCTGAATAATATTACAGGATCAGACCGTACCGCGCAGAAAACTCAATTCTCTGTATTTACGTCTCCTGACATCAAGTGGCCGTCTGTGGAATTCCAGCGTTCTCATAATTCTGTCTCCTGCCATCTGGTGGCGATCCATGGAACTCCAAGCGTCTCTAACCAAACGTTGTTCAAATTTAATATAAGATACCTGTTACTGAATATTATTAGCTTACGGCTACACGTGCAATAATTTTCGGGCGATTTCATTTACGAAATATGCACGTTTCTTTCATGGTCCAGACGAAGGACTTCTTCTGCTTCTATTCCGAAGCTACGAATCTCTGACTCAACATCATTGACATACTATTATGGTTCCATTTGTTATATCCCATTAGAGACCTGAATAATTCCTTAGGCCTTCAGGAGGTTGAAGTTCCTAGAATTTTTAGAAAATCAGCACATGAAGGTGGAAAGGTTGTCAGCCCTAAGTACCGGCCGAATTTTCTCCCGAGGAAGTAGCCCTGACACTCATTGATCTTAGAGGCTGAGTTGACCCCATGGCCATGGTGGGGCCTGAAGTCAAACAGAAATCCCAATGACCGCAACGGGAATCGAACCCGCGACCTAGCAAGTCGTACAGCATTGTCTAAAGAGTCTCAGCTTGTTTATGCACGCATTTATGTAGTGGGGCATACATAATTTTAAATAGAGTGTAATATATTTGCTTTGATATTATTTTTATCAAAATTTTCCATCCATCTTTGTGCAAGTAAGAGTGCAGTGCGTGTCATTACTTTTATTTATTTGATTTTTACGTTTCTTCAGTCTGTTTCCAAACTTTATGCTATTCCATACAAATAATATGCCACCTCTGAATGCTCTGGTGTTGTGAAGGAACTGTCTTCTTTTTCCGAGACTGTAAATGCCACATTTTAAGTAAGTGACGTTACAGTTAAAAAAAATCGTATCATGCAAATATAGAATTCGAGGAAGAAGCTGAATTTCTGCATGAAAGCCATTAGGTTGTCTCTGCAACAGAAACAATGCCAGCCGTAATTCGAATGCTAAACAGGGAAAATCTTACGCTTTGTGTTTCAGTTCTGTACGATTCTAAGGGCAAGTGTTCAGAAAGTAGAATTTCATTCAGTCTTAGACTTTAATTTTTAAACCTAATTCTCTTTCCTTAGCTGCATCAGATTCTCTGACTTACATTAAATTTCTCTTCACTCATGTTTTATTTACAAGCTATCATTTTGTGGATTCTCCAAGTGAATCTTCATATTTGCCCCTCCTCTGTTCCCAGCGTCGTCATTGAATCGAGTCATCTTGGTGCTTCCAGCAGTCGATTTCGCTAAACAGTGAACCAGAACATTTTATATAAGAGTATATATATGTATACTATGTATACAGCGTGTAACCGGAGAAATTTTCCATACGTTGGGCCAACGTTCCTTATGCTGCTGTAAGCGAAAATGCCTGTATTCGAATTTGAACGGTTACACATGAGATTATGCGATAAAAATGTAATTTTCTTGTCGTTCTGCGTACTGTACCTGTTCAACATTGTGTGTTTTTCGTACATTGCGCAGGTCCGTCCTTGAGTAGATAGCCAAGCCAAGTCATACGCAGGCCAGTTCATGCTATGTAAAGTACTTGGAAACCTAAGCAGAATTTCCGTAAAACCGATACTTGTTTTTCTACCGTAATTATTCTTTATGCCACGCAGATGTCAATTAGATATTAGGCAGAGTTGTTAACATTATAGGAACTACAAATTCCTCCTCGTTTAGGATGTGTTTGGTAATAGATAACTGTAAAAGTTTAATTCGGATGTAGGTACGTTTGTTTATATCCATGTAGTTTAACCTAAGGAACCTTTCCCCAGAGTAGGTTAGGTTCCTCCTAGCACACCCTGTATAGCAATGTGGCTGCAGTTATGACTCTTAGGATTTATTTGAACTCCCTAAACCAAGGGACTTACCAAGATGTCCCTACTACATTTTTTGACATGATCCGTCCTGCTGGGCGTATATAATCAGACACACAAGCCAGTATGTTCCGTTCAGCACAACTAATATTCAGTATTTACCCAAACACCCGACACATTTCGGTCATATGACAATCATCATGTGTGCCAGATAAGAAAACTCTATAAAAGGTAGAAGTGTAAACTTTTTGAGATATTACAAAATATCATGTAATATGCGAAAAATTCTTACAATGGATATTGTAACTTGTACTTTTACTTGTCATGACAAGTCGTGAGGGAAGGAAACCACTTGCAAGACATAGGCGTAGAAGGAAGGATAATGTTAGGCTGAATTTTAAGACATAGAATGGGTGGACGTGGACTGGATTGATCTGGCTCAGGATAGGGACAAGTGACAGGCCCTGGTAAAGTTGATAATAAAAAATTTTGTTCCATTATATGGGGGTAATTTCTTCGCTGTTGGGGAAATATTACCCTCTTACGAAGAACTCTGCTCGATGGAATTAGTCAGTTAATTAATTAGATAACTGCCTAGTTATCTATCCATAGAGATGTTCTACTGTGATCCAGTATCTATTAAAACGGGACAAGAGAGTACCTGAAACGGGACCTGGCCTGCCCCTACTTCTGCTAGTTCTGTTTTCATGACCGTTAGCTACCTACTTTACATAATGTGTGCGCTGTTGGTTAGTTGGCATTTCAGATATTCCGCTCAGTAAATAACGGCAGACGTGGATAAGCGGCAACACCGGATCCCCACTTGCAGGTGACCGCAGCTTACATGCATAGAGCGCATTTTGTCTGCGGTGTGCCTACCAAAGTGCCTGGGCACTGTAATGCAGAAGGCATGTTCCTCCGGGCAAGTGCGTCTGAAGTCTGTGTCACAGAAGTTCCTTAGCTAACTTGACTGAAAGTATCCTGTATTTAAGCATTACTGTCTTCGGATTTCTGGGTTTTTACACGGTGCGGTTTAGAAATTTATTCTAAGGTTCAAAAGAAACGTCTGAATAAATTAATTACGGTACTGTAGAGTATAGCATCCCAGAGGGTTATTTCTTACCTTTATCCCTCAGCAAAGCTTGAAAAATTAAGCCAGGACTTATAGAAAGTCGCAAATTAATACGCGACGGTTTTTCTTTCTTAATGTCTTGTTAATAAATATTCAAATATTCTGACATTTTACGCTGTGTTTATTGGCAAATAGTTACTTACTTTTCGCGTGAGTTTTCTCTGTCTTTCTCAGGGCTTTTTCATTCCAACATGAGAGGAGTGAAATCCTTGAAAATTGAAGCAGCATGCTTCACCAAAACATCTACAGATATTTTCAAACGACGTGATATATCATCTGAGATGACTTGGGTCTTGAAAAACGCTGTTAGTCGCCCTTTTGGATTTTAGTCTTCGTAAGCTTCTACACGTTCTACATGCGAGTAAAATTCATACAGCTTATAAATTTGTAGGTGCAGGTATACAGGCAATTACCTCTTGTGTTCGTAGCGCGCAGATTTATGACTTGAATCCAAAATGATATGCATGTAACTGAAATATAATCGTGTAATTAACTCCAAGCAGAAGAGGCCTTCATGAGAAGCTAACAGTTTCTCAGCTAGTCAAGAAATTCCCCGCATTTTATGGAACCCGGAGGTTCATTACCGCATTCACAAGAGCCCGCCACCTGTCCCTATCCTGAGCCAGCTCAATCCAGTCCATGCCCCGCATCCCACTTCTTGAAGATCCATTTTAATATTATCCTCCCATCAACGGCTGGATCTCCCAAGTGGTCGCCTTCCCTTAGGTCTCCCTATCAAAATCCTGTATGCACTTCTCTTTTCCCATACGTGCTACATGCCCCGCCCATCTCAGTTTTCTCGATTTGATTACCAGGATAATATTTGGTGATGAGTACAGGTCATTAAGTTCCTCGAAATATAATTGTATATGTTCTTAAATTTTGAACCAAATTTATTTAAATTTAAACAACCTGCTTTTCTTAATATATTTACATAAGTGCGTAATAAAGTGTTAGAGATGTAACAAGTGTATGCACGGGTATCCTACCGTCACACTTGAACAGACCTCTGAAAACGTTTGTAACACGGAAATAATGCGAGGTTGACGGTAAATTCGATATATTACGTTGTCCACGTAACTACAGAGCTACGAAGGCGCGAGGAGTAATAGAGGTGACCTCTAGCTTTTGTTGACCTCGGAAATACATGAAGGGGGGTCGTTGGTTCTGTACGCATCGACACATTTATTCCGCATCTCTGATCGTTTTTAAATAGCACAAAGTCAGCCTGAATATTGTGCTGAAGGGAAAAATTTCTGTTCCTTCCGGTTGTACTGCCATAGTTTATTTTACTGAAAAAGTTGTTTTAGCTTATAATTGCCTTCATCATCATCATCATCATCATCATCATCATCATCATCATCCTCGAAAATTATTTTAATTTAATCTTATAGCATATAGTCTATTGTCTTTTCCTACATTTTATTCCTAAAGCTCTTCCTGCCGGTTTGCCTGGTTGATTTCTCCTTTGGAATACGTTTTTAGAGGCAGTTTTCTCCAGTCATGCTGTCGTCATACAACTGACACTTATGATTGTGGTTTTATAAAGTGCAACTCTAGCCTACGTTAACTAAAGGTAAAGGTTCACCCTATAACAGGCCCTGAGGGCCCAAGAAGGCCAGTAGAGGTATAGCTGTAACCTTTCGTGAGGCTCGGCACGAGGAGGGGATGGGGTGGTTATGTTGACTACTCTACGTACTATTATTTTTTTATGAGTTCGTGAGTCATTAAGTAATGACTGTTACGCGAAATGACTTTTGTCATTATGAAGTACTGAAGAGGGATCAAGACAGGCAATATACGTATACTGTGACACTGAAGCGCGTTCGCGTAACCATTGTTGCTGTGGAAAAACAATAAGGATTATATGTTCTGAGTGTGTGTTTCTAGCCTTGGTTACCCAGCATGCCAAGCGCATGCGCCGTATTATGCTGTCATCTGTGGCCTGTCTGGCTGTACCGTATTTTTCTACATTGTCTCATAAGTGGCACGATTTTCGGGAAACGTTATTGAACATAAAATTTGTGTTTTCATTTTGTCTATAAATTTTGTCTAAATATTCCTTTTTCTAAGAACAATTCAGCGCGATATTATCATAAATGTAAGTAGGTTTTCATGTAAATAACTCGTTGTTCTGTTCAGATTTTAATGAAACTTGACTTATCTCCACAGATTTTCGACAAATTCTCAGATACCAAATTTCATGAAAATCCTTCCAGTGGCAGCCGACGTGTTCTGTGCGGGCGGGCGGACAGATGTGACGAATCTAATGGTAGCTTTTTGCAGTTCCGGTCGGCATTACATCGTCGCATTTTGCCGACAATCATCTTTCAACCATAGAAGTGCAATAGTGAATTATGGTTTTAAAGCGTAGCGGTAACGTTACGTACCATCACGTTTAACATTAAAAAATTCTACGTGGTGCCCACATTGCGTTTATGTGTTTCGTACGGATCTCAGAACAAACAGCAACTTTTGCCTTATAAAACATCAAGAGACTGGTTTTTATAACCGAAGTGGACAGTGTTTACAGCGCGGTAAACACTGAGTGCTTATATAAAACACATACGCTTCGTCTTTAAAGGATTAATGGTATTCCTCTGGGTATATAATGTATGTGAAGGAATTCGTTGAAAAACTATCTTTTGGAAGTCACAGTTGAAGATGCCGTGTAGTAACGCGTGAATACCACAATAACTTCGTCATATGACCTCATGTAGTTAGATGCTGACATTTCCGTACGACATTGGTCCATCTTTAGTGAACGGTGTATGACAGTGTGTCTACACGTAGTCTTGTGTACTCTCATGGACTGAACTGCTTGTGTAAATACCTCTGCAGAATTCTGTAGCTGATAGCGTCTCGTTTACGTGTTGGCAGAAAGCGAAGACTTTGCTCTGCGCAAATTAGCTTGATTCTTCCTGCAAGACTGTATCCACAGCTGTGACCAGGCTTGCCTCTACAGTCACTGTGAAATCAGTTCAGAGTTGGAGACATCAAAGATAATCTCTGTCAGCTCTGTTGGACTTCCTTGTTTGCTCTGCAGCACAAACTTAAGAAGTAACTGAGGCATTCAGAAATCAACAGCGATTAGCATCGGTTAGGATCACCCACCGCAGTTAGTACTATATATGCTGCACATTTCTAGGGATGTTTACCGCATAATCTAGCGATCTAGTTTCGTAATTACACGTACTGTGTACGTAGTATAAATGTTATTCATACAGTAAAAAAATTAGGGGGACCGCGGTGGCGCAGTTGGTTGAGGCACTGCGCTACAAACCGGAAGGTCGCGGGTTCGATTCCCGATGGTGTCAGTGGATTTTTCATTGACATAATCCTGTCGGTCGCACTGTGGCCCTGGGGTCGACTCAACCTCTAACAGAAATGAGTACCAAGAATATTTCCTGGGGGATAAAGGCGGCCAGTGCGTAGGGCTGAAAACCTTACCACCTTCATGTGCCGATTGTCTAGAAATCTGGGAGCCTCAACCTCCTGGAACCCTAAGGGCTTGTTCAGGCCTGTAATGGGACTGCTTTACCTTTACCTTTACCTTTTTTACAGAAAACAATTAAATTAAACGTAAAATGTTTATTTTAGCTGAAGACATTTCCAGTGCACAGATTCATTCTGGCAGAGTTATAAATGTGTAAATAATTAAACAAAATTTGGCTTTATTAAATTAAATGGATCTATTTTATGGGCCCACACCACCTGCAGTGCACTCGGCTTGGTCTCTTTCCCCAGTACATATTTCCCCCCCCCCCCCAACTCCTTTATGACAGCTTTTGTCATCTTAGTATCTCCGGTTTTTTTTTCTTGTCAGTACTTGTCACTGAGTTCCGCAACCACTAAATTTCACGCTGGCGTCTCCCTTATATGCGATAACAATAAATAAAATAATCTTGATTGATATTAAAATAATACAATATTAAAATAATCTTGATTTATTTTAGACTAATATCCGGGTAGCTTTAAATTTTATTTGAGTGATTAACGGCTGTAATTCAACCCAAAAACTGTTGGCACTACTTAAATTTTATTATCTTCGTAATATATTCAAATGTATTTATGGCATAAATTCCTTCTTAAAGATAAAAACATAAGCTTGGAATATAACAGTTATGCGTGCGTAAGAATATTTGCTTCTCTAATTTAAATTCTAGTGCCCTTAGAAGCATTTTGAAGATAAGTATTTAAAATTTAAGTTACTGGAATCCCCCTTGCATCCGGAATTCCGAATTCAGTACACTCAATAACAACAACATTGTGCATGCGCAGACGTGTCAGTTTGGAGCGATACTAGTGACCTCACACTTTAGTTTCCTGAATCGAGGCACAGTGTTAAATACGGACACAGTGTTGGCAAAAAAGCTGAAGCAATTCGAGATCGTATTTCCCTATGATTGGTTACACGACGACTTGAACTGTTTGTGAGTAATTTGTTATTCAAGAAGCCTGTGCTATGCAGGTTAGGCGCAGCATATGATATGGTCACGAGAAGTAAAAAATATTTCACGGTTGACGCAATGTACACGAGAGAGGATAAGTAACGCTGACTGAAGGAGTATGAAGCTGTTCTACTCTTGACATAAGCGTCTTTCTCGTTCGTAAACGTGTCTTTGTGCGGAAGAAAGGCACTTTTTAACTAACAGGAATTATGTGCTCTTCTAAATCATTAAAGGACTCAAGACGTTCTAAGCTTCCAAGGAGAATAAAT
This sequence comes from Coptotermes formosanus, assembly GCA_013340265.1. NCBI lineage: Eukaryota > Metazoa > Arthropoda > Insecta > Blattodea > Rhinotermitidae > Coptotermes > Coptotermes formosanus. The sequence goes on from BLKM01003048.1 coordinate 1,683,846, forward strand.
TCCAGATATTTTACTGTTGTTATTACGAGTATTTTTTGGGTTCAAATTTAATTGAATTCCTCTGCTTTGGTGATAGAGTTTTTATAGAAATATTTCAATACGTCAGGACTCTTCCTCGGTCCGAAAACCTTACCTTCGCCACTTGACAAATTAACTGCGAAGTTACTTCTGTTTTCTGAGAAACTGTTAGCTTCTCAAGAAGGCCTCTGCTCCATGGAGTTAGTTAGTTAGTTAGTTAGTTAGTTAGTTATTTGGTTAGTTAGTTAGTTAGTTAGTTACTTCTGTTATGATTTTCATTTTCTGAGGATTGACGGCTTCTGTGATGATGTTACGCCATCAGAAACAAAAAATAGTTACAGACATTTCGGATGTAATATCCTTTTCCGAAACTTCTTTAAACATTTACCAGTAGATGTGACGTAAAAACCCATGAGATTTGAGACTTTATCAAATCCGTTGTTAGAACATAAAGTGTACCGTTAAATTCATGTTTGGCCTTAGTTTATGTTACTTGGAAACTTCAAATGTACGACATTTTCTGCTACAGTTCTCTGTATCAAAATGAATATAGGCATATCCGTACTTACAGCAAAACACGTGTGTCACATTTCATGTACATGACGTAGCCATTGACTTGTCAGGCGCCAAGAGCACACAGTACGTTTTACTGTAAAAGTTCGGCATATTGCCTGACCAGGTGGGTCTGCTAAAGTGTGCTTTATATAAACACAGCTGCAAAACGTTAGTAGCGTTCGCTGGCCTTTGAATCACAAGCGGATGATTTGTGATGCTCCAGACGCATGCAATATCCAAATGTCATGATTATATTTATGGATTGTTTGCATTTCTGTGTCAGTTGAATAATGCGTTTGTAGTCAGCACAGTCGTGCAAGTATTCATATCATGTCAAATGCCTGGGACATAACGGGAAGAATTACTAAAATTTAACCTAACCTACTTACTGGTAGTCATTTTCTGAACGCCTGGCTTTCTTATTGATGCTTTGAAAACCAACAGAAGATTTATTTCGTACCGCGCAGAAAAACACACTCTGTCTCGGTTATAAAAACCAGTCAGTTAATACTGTATAGGGAAATAATCGCTGTTTGTTCTGAGATCCACACAAAACACATAAATACACTGTGTGGGCAGATCGTATATTTAAAGATTCAGACTGTACCGCGCAGTAAACACACTCCGTCTCCGTTATAAAACCCAGTCAGTTAATGCTGTATAGGGAAATAATCGCTGTTTGTTCTGAGATCCACACAAAACACATAAATACACTGTGTGGGCAGATCGTATATTTAAAGATTCAGACTTACCGCGCAGTAGACACTCCGCCTCGGTTATAAAAACCAGTCAGTTAATGCTGTATAGGGAAATAATCGCTGTTTGTTCTGAGATCCGCACAAAACACGTAAATACACTGTGTGGGCAGAACGTATATTTAAACATCCAGTTCGTACCGCGCAGTAAACACACTCCGTCTCGGTTATAACAACCAGTCAGTTAATGCTGTATAGGGAAATAATCGCTGTTTGTTCTGAGATCCACACAAAACACGTAAATACACTGTGTGGGCAGAACGTATATTTAAATATCCAGTTCGTACCGCGCAGTAAACACACTCCGTCTCGGTTATAACAACCAGTCAGTTAATGCTGTATAGGGAAATAATCGCTGTTTGTTCTGAGATCCACACAAAACACATAAATACACTGTGTGGGCAGAACGTATATTTAAAGATTCAGTCCGTACGGCGCAGTAAACACACTCCGTCTCGGTTATAAAAACCAGTCAGTTAATGCTGTATAGGGAAATAATCGCTGTTTGTTCTGAGATCATTATAACACAAGTAAAAGTGGAGAGAAGTTAGATTGTCACGTTGGCCAAATTGCGAAATATGGCTACTAGTTTCTCCTTCTGTGCCTGCCCTCCTGTCTGTCTGTCTGTCTGTCCTCCTGTCTGTCTGTCTGTCTGTCTGTCTGTCCTCCTGTCTGTCTGTCTGTCTGTCTGTCTCTGTCTGTCCTCCTGTCTGTCTGTCTGTCTGTCCTCATGGAACAACTGGGCTCCCACTGAAAGAAGTTTCATGAAATTTGATATTTGAGAAATTTTCGAAAATATGAGGAGGTAATTGAAGTTTGAATAAAACCTGGCAACAATAGCCGTACTTTACACGAGACCCTGTGTACATTTATGATAATATCTCGCTGAAGTTTTCTTAGAATGAGAAATATTTTAGACAAATATTGTGAAGAAAATCAAAACAGATTTTATGTTCAACAATTATTTTCCGATAATCTTGCAGTTTATGTGATGATGTGCAAACACAAAAGGCATTTTGCTTTTCCACTACAATAATGGTTACGCGAACGCTCCTCAATATGACGTTATACTACGTTGTTTATCTTGTTTAATGTTAAAGCAGGCGTTACGTCTTGTAACAACTGAACTTTATAAATGGCTAAACACAGTTGTACTTTTTCCTGAAGCGTTGTGGTTAAACAGTTATTATTTGGTGTCTGGAAGTCATTAACGGAGAGACCTTAGGGTTACACTGCCCACACCAGAAGCTGTTCTGTGGAAACGCGCCGCATTACGCGCAGGTGGGGATTCATTAACGGACCACATGCAGCCCCTCGTTATTAGAAGTTGGGTCATAAGGGCAGCAGGCAGGATGCTGTGGGAGAGAGAAGGGGGAAAGAAAAGCGAGTGACCAATAACAGTGGCGTACGAAAGGAAGTACCGTGTGTTTCAATGGACTTCGAAATTCGTACGTGTTTATACTGGTAAATCCAGCAAACAACTAACTAACTAACTAACTAACTAACTAACTAACTAACTAACTCCATGGAGCAGAGGCCTTCTTGAGAAGCTAACAGTTTCTCAGCTAGTCAAGAAATTCCCCGCATTTTATGGAACCCGAAGGTTCATTACCGCATTCGCAAGAGCCCGCCACCTGTCCCTATCCTGAGCCAGCTGAATCCAGTTCATGCCCCCCAACCCACTTCCCGAATATCCATCTTAATATTATCCTCCCATCTACGTCCGGGTCTCCCAACTGGTCGCCTTCCCTCGACCAGCAAACAAATATTTGTTGAAAATGAATATAACTCAGCGAAGAACAGTGATATTAAAAATAAAGAAAGGTTTGTGTGGGGGAGGTACCTTTCAGGCCATAACGTGCCATAAGCTTTGAGAGAACGGTTTTTAAGTACCTTATGTTGTTGAATGTATAATCGAAACTTACCCCTTCAAATATCAAAAACAGTCTGTGTAGAGAAATCTGCTAATATTATAGTGTTTGGGCGCTTTGGAATTCCTTGCTTTGTCATAAAATTGGTTACACTCATACTGCTCAAATACAGAGTGGTATACACAAAAGAATGGTGCGGTTTCAAAAGTTAAAAAGAAATTTATTTCTCACCTTACACGGGCACAACGTACACCGTCAGCAGCGGTAACTGTCCAAGTTTCTCATGCGTTAATCACAATCCTTCAATGTGTGCACCCTGGGTCACACGACACACGTCCACACGGTACGTAAACGTTGTCTTTAACGCTGTTTACGTAGCACCATTGCCCATGTCCCTCAAGGAACTTCGTGATCGGATAACGCATGCACTGCAGACCATTACAGCGGACATGCTACACCGAGTCTGGGATGAATTTGATTACCGTGTGGATGTGTGTCGTGTGACTCAGGGTGCACACATTGAAGGACTGTGATTAACGCATGAGAAACTTGGACAGTTGTCGCTGCTGACGGTGTACGTTGTGCCCGTGTAAGGTGAGAAATAAATTTCTTGTTAACTTTTGAAACAGCACCATTCTTTTGTGTATACCCTGTATTATTGCCGGCGTATTTGTCTACTCGTTTTTAAATGACAGCAGAAGACATTCTAAATTTGGCGTCAATTTTTACATAGAAGCATATTGGATAAATGCAAATGGGAAAGTTCTAACTAGATTTGACTGGTTAGTGAAAACTAAAGTCAAGGAAGGAAATAAAATTAAACTCTATAATTATTATTATTATTATTATTATAAATGCATTTGGATTTTGTTTAAAATAGACAATTTTAAAAACCTGAAACATTTAAACATGTTTCGTTCCCAGTCTCCTTGTTTAAGATGGCAGAGTTTACAAGTTGATCATTCACTCCGAACTTGGACTGAAGCTAAAGTGCGTGGAGCTACACCTCCTCTGCCCCTACATCTTAATGTCCCCGAGTCCAATTTAGCCCAGCCTATGCCTTTATTGCTTATCTCTTCGATTTGCCCCAAACGGCTGATAGTAAAAAGAACTCACCGGGAAGCAAAATACTTCTTCCTTAAGGCCTACAATTTTCAGAGAAAGTTTTTCTTCAGTTTGATAAATAATGTATAAAATACCCTGAGGGAAGGCGACCACTTGGGAGATCAAGGCGTAGATGGGAGGATATTATTAAAATGAATCTTCAAGAAGTGGGATGGAACATAGACGGGATTGAGCTGGCTCAGGATACGGACAGGTGGCGGGCTCTTGTGAATGCGGCACTGAACTTCCGGGTTCAATAAAGTACGGGGAATTTCTTGACTAGCTGAGAAACTGTTAGCTTCTCAAGAAGGCCTCTGCTCCATGGAGTTAGTTAGTTAGTTAGTTAGTTAGTTAGTTAGTTAGTTAGTTAGTTAGTTAGTTAGTTAGTTAGTTAGTTAGTTAGTTAGTTAGTTATGTATTAAATACAAGAAGCAATGATGTGTGAGTCTTGTGGTGCTCTTTCTATAATACGATTTGCTTTGCAAACTTTGACTTTCATCACCTGTAACTGCATGTCAGGGTCAGCGAGGTGCCTACCGTTTTGAGGAAGGAGTGTGAAGAATTCAGGTCACTCCACAGGCCGAACTTGCTTCTTCCTAACTTAGTTCTTCCACTGAGGACTTGTCAGTGTTGCAGCCATGGGCAAGTGTTTGTGACGGGTCGCTGGTCTATCGGATATTCTTCGTAGCAACTTAATGGCAGCATTACTTCCACACGACTTTAATATAGACTGAAGTGACGTACGATGAATGCTGTACGTAAGTTTAATGTGTTCCATGTCCGTGCACTATATTATACAAGAAACATTAATCACCAATAAATATACAAAGAGTTTTTTCATGAATTGTAACACACTCCTACATATTTCGACCCTGTTGGGTCATCTTCAGGGAGAAACTTTCCGTTGTCATTACACTAGGTGGCACTATACGATTTAGCGAGAACTGTATAGTGTAACCTAGTGTAACGACAACGGAAAGTTTCTCCCTGAAGATGACCCAGCAGGGTCGAAACATGTAGGGGCCTGTTACAATTGATAAAAAAACCCTTTGTGCATTTGTTGGTGATTTTTTTGCAGTACATAAGCTTAGCACGGTGTCAGGCTGCAGAGGTGAATGTTGCCCCGATTTGTAACCAAATGTTGTCGGTTTTTTCAAGCTTGTCAAATTCCAACTAGCCTTTCAAAATAAGGAAGCAGATTAATATTTTGAAATTTGCCTTACTGAAAGTTTAGAACTGGAAAATATTAATCCAGGACTGACTCATTTTGAGATGGTAGAGGGTCGTTTACGTCGTTTGCCAATACAGCCGCTACGTTTACCTTCCGGATATACACGTGGTTTTCAAAAGACAGGGAGCTGCAAACATACTTGAAAGATCGAATGAGTCTCAAGTCGTTCAGATGTTATGCAGGAAGGCACCAGCGTCATGCTGATAGGGTAGTAAACATTTAAGTTATGCCTACGCAACTGACGGTGACACTAAAGCTTTATACACATCCCGGTAGCTGTTCTCGGGACCCATAAGGTACTTTTTTTAATATTGTTTCAGATTTTTGTCATTCACGGGACAAACTTTCTTGGCAAGATTCGAGAATCACAGAGGAGTTATGGTGAGTAATATGCTGGTTGCTAATATTTACACGTATTTATATTTTGAAATTTTTTCAAATGACTAATGACACAAATGTGACTGAATTATGTGTAGTGAGAAAGAAATTGTTGCTGAAAAGTTATCAATAAAAATGGAGTTAGTAAACATTAAATTTAGTCGAAAGGCGTCTTGTCATGCAGTCCTGCTGCATAAAAGTGACAAGGAAATGCGGCGTATGTGGTGTTTATTTAGTTTAAAGTAACGAAATTTTCGGAATGTGAGATAGATTATCTACAGTACTTGCACGGTAAGGCGTTACCGTCTGCTGGAAATAACACTAGACAATCAAGGAAGTGGTAGTTGGTGAAATTGCTGTCAGAAACGTAACTGGCTTGGAGAATACGAAATATAGATTTAATTTTAATATTATTTTGTATTATTATTATTATTATCTTTTTTTTTTCTATTTCTTTGCCTCAGCTTTCGCCTTTTGTTTGGAAGAATAATGTGTACAGGTTACCCAAAGCCTTTATTTCAATTTTCATTTCGTGAAATCTTCTTGCGACACTACATTAATACGGCTGCGGGTTTCTGCAGCTGTAGCAGGCACAGTGGGTTTTTTTGCTATTTGGAGCTGAAGAACTGTGTGGTGGTGGCAGAAAGTGCTACGTATATGTATATATACATACACATACATATATATATATTGGTATAACGTGTTAAGCACATCCGTTATATCATTTTTGTGCATAGCTGGAGACAGAATTCGGTACGGGGAAATTTAAATGAATTTATCCACTTGTACAAATAAACTCCATTTCCAGCACACAATTTATCCACTTGCACAAATAAACTCCATTTCCAGCACACAATTTATCCACTTGCACAAATAAACTCCATTTACAGCACACAATTTATCCACTTGCACAAATAAACTCCATTTCCAGCACACAATTTATCCACTTGCACAAATAAACTCAATTTCCAGCACACAATTTATCCACTTGCACAAATAAACTCCATTTCCAGCACACAATTTATCCACTTGCACAAATAAACTCCATTTCCAGCACACAATTTAACAACGCACCGTCATCAAGTTTATCACGCAAAAGTTTTTAGATTTTCCAATAAACTTATTACGGACTCATTTCAACGTTTCAACACTTCAGTATTAGTGTATATAGTAACAACATAAGGTTTGGTGTATTCGGAACAGGGGTGCAAAAATCCCAGGCGAAAGGTCGCCAGGGAGTTTAGATTTAAGAGGCTGGTGCCTGTATTTAACGCTCCTATTGATAAAATTTGTATCATGTCATCCATCTAGCGCTTAGAAATCCTAGATTTTTTAAAATTTATGCACCCATGACTTAGGTATCAAATATTCATGGTATGTGATTACAATGACAGAAGATGAAGTACTGAAACGTCGGAACTCTTCAGTCGGTTGATATATTGACCGCGATGTGTAAAGGTTCTTTGTTGCGGTAAGCTGATTGTAGCGGAGTAAATAGTAACAACGGGTCGCATACGTGGGCTGTGTAAATTCCTTTGTAATCCGCTTAATTTTTAGGTTCATTAGTGCATCTTTTAACTTTGTTTCGTATGTGGAAGCAATATGTTATTATAATAATGTAAATCTACTCAAATTACACTTCTCAGCTGTCTCTCCGTATCACCTATTAGCACGATAAACAAGTACGAGACTGCTTTGTGAAGCAGCTACTGTAATACGCGAGTGCGTCTGAACTGATATTTCGAATAAAGCCTTTACTGTACATGAGAGATTGTTAACTGAGCACCTTAAGTAAATTACAGGGTTGTGATGGGTTTATGGACTTTATCCATCGTCCCAGGAGTAAAATATTAAAAATATTAAAAAATTAAAACCACAACGTTCCGGAAGCTGGCTCTGCTTCCGTCCTCAGGTGAATTTAGGGCGAGAAGTGAAGAACCCCTACTCTGTTGGGCCCCTTAGACAGTGATGAAGGCTATCTCTGTCTAAGGGGCCCAACAGAGTAGGTGTTCTTCTCTTCGCCCCTCCATTCAATTGAAGACGGAAGCAGAGCCAGCTTCCGAAACGTTGTGATTTTAATTTTTTAATATTTTTAATATTTTATTCTTCGGACGGTGGATAAAGTCCATAAACCCATCGCCACACAATATTGTAAACCGTCGTCTAAACCTTTTAGAATTTAAATAAATTAACTCCCGCAATGTAAGTTTTAAAAATTTTGAAGGACGACTCTAACCTCTTCTGCTATTTGCTTAAAAATCTACATACATATCACCAATTTAAGGTTTTCTTTCATGTTTGTATTATGTAATATACTGCAAGTATTTTTGAGTAGTTACAGCACATAGAAGTGATCGTGTAATTAAAACAGTTGATTGGTAATATAATATTTCTGCTGATAATATTAACTTCGGCTTAATATTATTTATAAATCTGTAATGAAAAGAAAAACAAACAGTGTCAAACAAATGCTCAGAGAATTTGTAAGTTGCTTAGGGCAGAATATGTACGCTCTTTTCCGAATTGTATGAAGACGTTGAGAAGCCCTGAAAGTCAACTGAGACTTTCAGGGTTTATTCAGTTTGTATCTCTCGCACTGCCAATCAAACGTATTTTTGCTACTGAATGGAGTTTCTTCAGAACGCAATAAAAGTAGAGGCAAGCACTGTAGCAGGGCACAGTGTCACTGATCAGTTTTCCTCCGTCTTGCGTGGGAAGGAAAGCGATCTGTTCCCAGCCACTGTGCAGAGCACTGGCGATTCCTACAGGTGGTAATATTCTAAGGCTCATCCAGTACGCTGTCACGCTTACTTGGTTTAGAAGCCGCCCGGGGTCAAAACATGAATCTTACCTTAACCTTTTAAAGCCTAGCGGTAACTTTACGTACCACCAGGTTTAACATTAAAAAATTCTACTTTGTGCCCACATTACGTTTATGTGTTTTGTACGGATCTCAGAACAAACAGCAACTTTTGCCTTATAAAACATTAAGAGACTGGTTTTTATAACCGACGTGGAGTGTTTACAGCGCGGTACGCACCGAGTCCTTATATAAAACAGATACGCTTCGTCTTTAAAGGGTTAAATTCATCGAGGAAATTGTGTCTTCTACAGGTAAATTTAGAAAACACTTCTTGCCCTCCGGGATTTTTTATTGAAGAAAATATATTTGTTCAAAATTGAACTAGTCACCTGCTTCTAATATAGTAAGTAATAAATAGGTTTGGAATTATCATTTGCCATTCCATGTAATAGTTTGTGAACACCCTGTATAATTGTAAAGTAGAGAAATTAGGCTATTCTGCAAATTCTTGTCAACACGTATGGACTCAAGAGGAGTTGAATAATGTATAGGCTTTGAATTTATTTACCTCATGCACCCTGTCCGTCATTTAATGTTTAAAAAGTAGCAAAGTGTTTTGAAAGGTATTCAAGTGAAAATCCTGTGAAAACACGAAGATCAAGTGTGGAATATTTTCTGATTCTACAAACATTCAAGGGGGAGCCACAATAACACGAATTTAAACTGCAACCTGCCCAGGTCTCTAGCACTCCTGTATAAACAGCAAAGCCCTTTCTATTTGTTGATAATATTCAGGTAAATTTCTTTTCGATTGCACAAAGAATTAACCCATAAATTGGTGGGAAGTGGGAATTAAGCAATGTCCCACCTGTATGGACCTTTCAGTAAGTTGGCTCTTCTTGGTATTACCTGGTAAGGCGGACAATTTAATTGCACCCGAAATTCGAAGAAACTTTTCAGAAATATTAAAAGGGATTAAGTAGTTCTTACACAAAATTTTAAGTGTAAAAGTTTTTAATAACTAATTAGCTAACATAGTAACAACTTGCTAACTTTGCTTTTCCTTCCCTATTCCTCCACAAGTTTTTCGAATTTGACTTTCAATTTGTGTTTATCTCTGTCAGGTTTCCTTCAGGTCTTCCGACTAAAACTGTGCAGGTGTTGCTCATCTTCAGCCATAGTTCGCACACCCTTCCTCCTTGACTTAGCCACTCGAATGTATGAAGGGAACAGTTCAGATAGAGAAAAATAAATTTGTCTTGTAATAATATGAATAGTGTGAAAATCTGATATCATCTGTTGTTTTATGCGAGTGCGAAACCGGTCTCTGGCACTGAGGGAGGAATATAGGCTGAGGGTGTACGAGAATACGGTGCTGAGAAAGGTATTTGGGCGTAAGGGGGGTGAAGTAAAAGAAGAATAGAAAAAATTGGATTAAGATGAACTTCACGACTTGTAAAATTTATCAAATATTATTGCGGTGACGAAATTAAGAAGGATGATGTGGAAGGGAAGTGTGGGAAGCGTGGGAGAGGGAAGAATGTTGTAGAAGGCTTTCGTGCGAAAATATGAAAGAAATGGAAAGATGGAAGAATACATGGCTAGATGGGAGGATAATATTAAAATGGATCTTAATTAAATAGGATGGGGGAATATGGACAGGATTTATCGACATTAGAATATGAACAAGTGATGAGCTGTTCTGAATAACTGAAACTAACCAAATAACTGAGTAGCTAACTAACTAACTAACTAATTAACTAACTAACCAACTAACTCCGTGGAACAGAGTCCTTCCTGAGAATCTAAAAAGTTCTCAGCTAGTCAAGAAATTCCCCGCATTTTATGAAACCCGAAGGTTCATTACCGCATTCACAACAGCCCGCTAACTGTCCCTATCCTGAGCCACATCAATCCAGTCCATGCCTCCCCATTCCACATCTTTAAAATCAATTTTAATATTATCATTTCATCTACGCCTACGTCTACCAAGTGGTCCCTGTCCATCAAATCTCTCCCCACCGCCACCCTGTGTGCACCTGTCCTGCTGCCATACATGCTACATGCCCCGCCCATTTCATTCTTCTTGATTTTATCACCTCTTTAATATTTGCTGAGCAGTACAGATCATAAAGTTCCTTGTTATGTAGTCTTCTCCACTCCCCTGTCGCCTCGTCCCTCGTACGCCCAAATATCTTTCTCAGCACCCTATTCTCGAACACCCTCAGTCTTTGTTTCTCCCTCAGTGTGAGAGACCAAACCTTACACCCATACAAGGAACAGGCAAAATTAGAATTGTGTATATGTTTACATTTTAAAAGCAATTCTGAGTACTGCATTAACCTTTTAAAGCCTAGCGGTAACTTTACGTACCACCAGGTTTAACATTAAAAAATTCTACGTGGTGCCCACATTGCGTTTATGTGTTTTGTACGGATCTCAGAACAAACAGCAACTTTTGCCTTATAAAACATTAAGAGATTGGTTTTTATAACCGAAGTGTTTACAGCGCGGTACGCACTGTCATATAAAACAGATACGCTTCGTCTTTATAGGATTAGATATTTAGATTAAAAGAAGGCGGATAATTTCTGGATTAGCTAAGGACCTGCTGGAACATGACCAAGGACTTTCTATGAAGTTCGTCAATTCGTTTGTTTTTTCAAACTATTAATCTCGTCACTGTAAGTATTCTGCCCCCCCCCCCTTCTTCTACCCCTTTTCATTCATTTTCATCACAACTCGCATAAAAAACCCTTCATTTCGTGCTCTTCTCTTAGAATATGAAACAAACCAATCGTGTTTCATTGCAATGCTCTTTACCGTGAAAGTTTATAATATTTAAACGGCTTCCATGACGATGCCGCAGTTCAGTCATGAAGATGGAGTGTGCAAAACGTAATAAACTTCCCCTAGAAATTAATGCTGAGGATACAGCAGTATAATTTTGTTTTGAGCACGTTGTTTTTATGAAAGTACACTAGACTCTTCTCTATGGGAAGTTCAGTACAGCAACATTTTCCTCGCAATCTTCACTAATTAACGCTTCCACAAGGGTCCTTCGTGCACCTGTTGAACTCTAATGTGCGTAGATTAGTATTACAGTTTAATATACAGTCTGTGCCTCGACTTCTGGCAATAAAACTGAAATACGAAACTTGCTAAAAAGGAAGCAATTGTGTGGTAATTTAACTGCAGATATAAATTTGATAATAAAAGACTTTTTTGTTCACAATACTCATAATTTCTGCAAAATAAAAAATCGCTCTTAGAGGTTATAAATTGGGCTCTTGCAATTATAATGGTAAATTTTTATTCACCACTTCCGTTTAATGGAAATGTGTTGAATGTTTACGCAGTAAAATGTCGCCTTCTATACGGCTATAATATTATTTTTACGAAATAAATGCCTGTAATTTTCTGATTCTTAAAACAAACTAAAATTTTTAATGAATAGGTTAAAATTATGCCATAATTTTTCATGACAAGGAAATGATTTGTAATACACACGAAAAAGTGCATAAATATTAAAGCCTGGCCTTGGGCCGTGCCATGGTTCAGGCGGTTAGCCGCCGGCCTCCCACCGCGGGGGCCCGAGTTCGATCCCGGGTCAGTCCATGTGGGATTTGTGGTGGATAAAGTGGCACTGGGACAGGTTTTTCCCCCGAGTACTTGGGTTTTTCCCTCTCAGTTTCATTCCACCGGTGCTCCATTACTAGGGAAAGGACAAAAAATAATCATCATCATCGTCATCTTCATCACAGGGTTGCACAAGAAGCCTCAAGACTGCGGTGCGTCCGTAGCGTCTGCTGCGGGGTCCTTCTGCACTTTAAAAAAAAGCCTGGCCTTTATTTTCCACCCGCAAATAGGATTACACTAATACAGGCTGCTTCGCACCCAACTCTGTGTAAATAATACGTTATCATAAATTATTTAAATTTTAAAAATTTGTAGATAGCATTTACAGCCTATATAAATAGGTATAGATATATATATTTATAGGTATATTTATAATCTAAGAGATTTACTCGGCCTGTTTCTCTACCTTTGCTGCAGGCTGTTGTTTGTGTGGCGATTTGCTCTCTGCCTGGTTGTTTTGTCAGTATAACCGTATTAATATTTCTGTCTCCCGCTTAGTTTTTCTGTCCGCCTGAATGTACAAATGCAGCCTTCCTTTCCCAAATTCTGCCATTTCCCTCCCATCCCTCTATTCACGTTCGTGAGCTGAGCTGTGACACTGCAATATTGGAGTCTAAATAAATATTTTGTATAACGAACTGTGCGTAAAATTCGAGATTTCTTTCAAACTTTTAATGAGGTTAAAATTATTTTTAGTAACAGTACTTGAATGGGTGTGGGTGTAAAAGAGTGATGTGTGTTCTTGTTAAACTAAAATAACTCGACTTTGCAACAAATTTTCGTTACGAAAATTGAAATGCCGATGGCATCATAGCTTTCTGAAATTGCCTGTACACATGTATATAAATGGCGCAATTAGGTGCTGTCACAGTACTGTTATTGTCAGGGAATATATACAGGGTGAGCCATGACTTGTGGACATAAATGTAGTAGATGATTTAGTAAGCATTTGTGATGGAAGATTTCGTACAAACTGGTGTCCATTTATAAATATTTGGAGAGTTATGACTCTTTGAAGCTTAGAAGAAAATGTCAAGGATTATTGAAAAGATGTGCAATAAAATAGTAAACAACACATCAGCTGATAAATTTAGAGGCTACATTTAACTTCATTAAATTTTCTATACTTAAGGTAAAGTTATATTTGCTTAACCTTTTAAAGCCTAGCTGTAACTTTACGTACCGTCAGGTTTAACATTAAAAAATTCTACGTGGTGCCCACATTGCGTTTATGTGTTTTGTACGGATCTCAGAACAAACAGCAACTTTTGCCTTATAACACATTAAGAGACTGGTTTTTATAACCGAAGTGGAGAGTGTTTACAGCGCGGTAAGCACTGAGTCCTTATATAAAACAGATATGCTTCGTCTTTAAAGGGTTAAAGCAGGTTTGCGAAAATCTCCCCCCACATCCGCCGCCCATCTCGCTGCTCAGTTGTGAATAGCGCGCCTTTTTTGGAGTAGGTTACTTCTACCTACCGCCTCTATTACAAACCTACCGTTGTAATTGGCGGGATACTCTTCTCAAGTGCAGTAACTAACAGCGACCTTGCTTCCGGAGTCGGGTGGCAAGAAGGGCGTGGCAGTACAAGAGATACGCCTGAAATGTATTTACGTTACCCGCATTCAGTGGTAGAAACACAGCTTGTTGAATTTCGCGCGGTACGTAGGAACCGTTTTATTGGGATTAGAAATTACCCGCAGTTCCTTATCAATTTAGAACAGGAACCACGTTGATAGGGCTTTTTTTTGGTCATAAAAATCTAGAATATAATATACCTTAAAGTTCATAAATCAAGAATCACCCTGTATATACATAATCAAATTCATTACGTAACTACGCCAATTTAAACGTTGTTTACAATGACAACTGTCACTTTCTAATGAATAGTTCTGTATTCAAATTACAGTGACCGGAACTTGTTTATTTATGCTCATATTTGCCCTCAGATTACAACAAAACACGTGACCAGGCGCCGCATGATTGGTCTGTTCAATATATGATCCCGGATACAAAACGTTTAGGGGCAGCGCACGTGAGATTTCTGACAACGGTGCGTGGAGTGACATGGACAGGCAAAACTGTGGAACGGGGTGCTCATTCACGGGTGAAAGGACGTGACTAATTAGAGAGATTATACTTTGTGGGAGAAAGGGAAAGCGATTAGCAACTGTTAAGTTTCGCTTCGTTGCCGGATTATATATTTATACACATACACATATTTATATGTATATATACAGAGTATACACAAAAGAATGGTGCTGTTTCAAAAGTTAACAAGAAATTTATTTCTCACCTTACACGGGCACAACCTACACCGTCAGCAGCGACAACTGTCCAAGTTTCTCATGCGTTAATCACAATCCTTCAATGTGTACACCCTGGGTCACACGACACACATCCACACGGTAATCAAATTCATCCCAGACTCGGTGTAGCATGTCCGCTGTAATGGTCTGCAGTGCATGCGTTATCCGATCACGAAGTTCCTTGAGGGACATGGGCAATGGCGGTACGTAAACAGCGTTAAAGACAGCGTTTACGTACCGTGTGGACGTGTGTCATGTGACCCAGGGTGCACACATTGAAGGATTGTGATTAACGCATGAGAAACTTGGACAGTTGCCGCTGCTGATGGTGTACGTTGTGCCCGTGTAAGGTGAGAAATAAATTTCTTGTTAACTTTTTAAACCGCACCATTCTTTTGTGTACACTCTGTATATATATATAACTCCATACTTTCTTCTAACTCAGGAAGTTCTGGTTTCAAACCTCGACGCAGTTTCCTGTTACATAGGGTAAGTTTCAAAGGTAGACATTTCAGTTCCTCAGAATGATCAGTCATACAAACAGTTTTTACTTTATTAAAAGTTATTTGGAGGCCAGGTTGCGGCTTATATAGCCATCATCAGGTCTTACAAAGGCATGAATTGAGGAACCCTATGTTTGTCGTTTCGTGTCTTGGTAGGGCCTCATGGTGCCCTCATAAGCCGCAACCTGGCCTCCAAATAACTTTTAATAAAGTAAAAACTGTTGGTATGACTGATCATTCTGAGGAATTGAAACATATACATTTGTATACATACGCCAAATTGGATTTTTAGCATTAAAAAGGGTGACTTTCTTCTTGATTTTCCTCAGTCCTTCTGACGAACTGCCCATTACCGATTCCTTCGACATCCTTCCAATTGAGTGCTTATTAATCGCATATTTCAACAAATATATCGTTAGCATTAAAAACGCTTTAAGTGAACTGCAAGTAAATAAATATGCAGCTCTACTTATAATAGCATAACGACCAAATTAACCCTTTAAAGACGAAGCATATCTGTTTTATATAAGGACTCAGTGCGTACCGCGCTGTACACGTTCTCCACTTCGGTTATAAAAACCAATCTCTTACTGTTTTATAAGGCAAAAGTTGCTGTTTGTTCTGAGATCCGTACAAAACACATAAACGCAATGTGGGCACCACGTAGAATTTTTTACTGTTAAACCTGGTGGTACGTAAAGTTACCGCTTTGCTTTAAATGGTTAAAAGCAGTTTGTCATTAATGGTTTCAAAGGACATGAGTGGAAGTAAAAGAGCTTTGATATGAAGGAATTACCATAACATAGCTGTGATATCCTATATTTAACACGGTGGATCCGTGCTGATTCTCAATGGAATTATCATTCGAAAAAGTATGGAAAATGAATTCAACGCGACTTGCTTTCACAAGAATTTATATAAAGGAAAAGACGTATGAGAATATGTAAAATGAAAGATGGTATCATCAGAAAGGAAATGGGAGAAACTGTATGAGGCGATAACAGATAAAATGGAAGGGAAATATATATAAAAAATAGCATCGACTTGTTCAAAGGACAGTTCAAGATAGATGGAGGAAATAACTTGTGTGGAATGAAAAGAAGACCCAAGAGAAGGAAAATCGCGCTGAACATGAAAGTTCAAGGAAAGAGGACATCAAAAGAAATGGAACCATAAAATGCGGAATATGAAAAGTGTGAATTAACGTTAAACGTGGTTAGAATCCACTAGCATGTAAACGCAATCGTAGCTTGCCAGTCACACACAAAGTTTCATAAACTCGCATATAAAATAGAAAATATTTCTACACTTCACTTTCTAAGAGAGGTCCTTGGATAATCAAATTAGGTGCCATTCAACAGGCGTGTCTTCTATCTCCAGGTCTTTAGATACGAAACGGGAAATGCTATTCATCTGTTGTCTACAGTTTGTGACTGTGGTGCAACCAGAGGCCTTCATTTCTACAAACACGACTTGTGTAAATCGCAGTACGCCAATCGCACTTGGCTTTACGTGATCAGGGAAGAATCGCCTAGTCGCTGTCAGTCTCAAATGGAACTTCAGCACGCCCACACAAACACACACAAACACACACACACACACACAAACACACCAACACACACACAAACACACAAAAACACACAAACACGCATACACAAACACACACAAACACACCAACACACACATAAACACACACAAAACACACAAACACACATACATAAACACACACAAACACACGTACACAAACACACACACACACCAACACACACACAAACACACATACAAACACACACATACACACACAAACACACACACACCAAACACACACAAACACACACACACACACACCAGAGTTAAAACAAAGCCGAATATTTTGATTCCCATGGTGGTAGGTCACTTGTAAAATTGAAATTATGGTAAATTCTAAAAGGTTTTGACGACAGTGTATGATACTGTGTGGTGATGGTTTTATGGACTTTATCCATCGTCCGAAGAGTAAAATATTAAAAATTTAAAATTTAAAATCACGACGTTTCGGAAGCTGCCTCTGCTTCCTTCCTCAGGTGAATGGAGGGGGAGAAGAGAAGGACACCTACCCATTTGGGCCCCTTAGACAGAGCTAGCTCTGTCTAAGGGGCCCAACTGAGGACGGAAGTAGAGCCAGCTTCCGAAACGTCGTGATTTTAATTTTTTACTTTTTAATGTTTTACTCTTCGGACGATGGATAAAGTCCAAAAACTGTCACCACATAAAATTATGGTGTATTAAAGAATGTGCATCAGTAAATTCATAGAAGATTGGCGAGCAAGTTGCACCGTGTACACCTGCAGCAGATTCATATATGTCAACAGCCTCCTTCTTTGTAACTTGCGTATCCAAGTGACTTTTAATTGCCATATAAAATATTTATTATGGTTGATTGCTTTTCTCCGAAATGTGCAGACCTAATCTAGGTCCACCCAGACTCCTAGTCAGTTCTTTCACGTTAGGTGGGGGGGGGGGGGAAGTGGCTGGTCAGTAAAGTTAACCACTCAAAAACTTGTAGGGTCGAGGTCAAAAAATGAGTGGAACTATACCTCTACTGCCACTATACGCCCTCATGACAATGACTGGTAAAACCTTCTTAACTTCATATACATTCATTATAGGAGAATTACACTGCATAGAGTCGAAAAAAAAATTTGACTTTGTATGTTTTCCTTTTGACGTTCACTAATTTTTCTTATGTTTTGTCCAAAAAATAAAACGGCTGTCCCTAAAGAAACTTTAACTTCTACACATCTCTGTTTCATTTCTCTGTATTTATTTTGTCTCTCTCACTCCTTTTCTGCTTGCCATGTTGCTATTTCCCCTTCATCCTCATTACTGTGTATTTGTCTCCCCATTCATCATCTGATGAGCAGACAGTAAGAATGTGCCGCTCTGTACACGCAAAGCACACTAAATTCAGCGAAGTCTAAATAGGAAAGTGAATGCCATATTCTGAAGCACCATCCCATTACAGGCAGATATACTGTACTATGCGTTCCCACGTCATTCATTTATTATTCCCAACGCTGTAACGAAATCCCTTTATAGGTCCTTTCAAAATAGCATCAAAGATTTCAGAACGTTGTTCAAAAAGACCGCAGATTTGCCATCACTTCATCTGGAATTCAGCTGTGTAGGTATTGCTGTGATGCAGCCCCCAACTTCCCAGAGCACAGCGTAATGTGTTTTGTTAAAAGCGAAGTAGATTCAAGCAGCAACGCAAGAGAACAAGAAAGAGACGTGTGCAAGTTTGTTACCAACTACTGCACAATATTTATACACGCTGCTACATGTTTCGGCTGAACGACTCAGCCATCATCAGGAAGTCTTCCTCTATAGAAATAGGCAGGGTGCAGCCTGTCAGAATGGTAAAATGTACATAGATATATTGCAGCCGTGATCACTGATTTTTTATATAGTTTAGATAACACAAAATCAGTATGTTGATACATACAATTTTTTAAGTATAAAATATATAAAATATAAAACATAAATCTGTTTCCAAACATTGTTTTGTGATCATTCGCAATTGGGTGGTGTAGAAACACGTGGCTCTGTTCCCTGGAATTTATTCTTTACTTAATATCTCTGTACTGTAGGCATTTCAAGACTGAACCACTGCAGTAGCTAGCTTGTAGTTTTGCATGATTTTCTTCAGTACATTAACGGTAAATTCTCAATGTTTTAGACACACGCAGGACGATTGTACAATGTAGATGAAACGATTGTTATATCACTCCCTCCTCCTTGAAAAATTCTGAAGTCTTCTTTCCAATCCCTTCCCCTTCATCACACGTGATAAATTCTGCTCTCATTTCAGGCTAAAAAACACTGCAGTTGATACAGCTTCCGTAAATGATACACAAACCTATAAAACTTAATTTTTATCATTAATTAAATTATGCAAATATGCAATTTCTCAGCAAATGTTCCAGAATGCAAATTTCTTACTCTGTTCTTTTTCTTCTGAATTAGATATATTTCTATCTGCTTAGTGTTAGAATCGGTGTGTGTTTGGTGTTAAAATAAAATACAGTTTGCATGAGAAAAGATCTCTAACAAATGCCTGTGTGTAGTCAGAAAAAGTGTCTGTACGTATACATATAGGCTGGGCCTGTGAGTTGTGCATAGGCCCAGCACATTTCTACATATGTTCCCGTATTTAAGACACTCTCAATCATTGCTATATCATCGTTAAACGTTACACTTCCTTGTAAAAGTGCTTTTGTGCTTCCAGGCAACCTGTATTGCTCATACGTGTGATTTACAGCCACTGTGACCTTGAGTGGCCCACAAGACCTAAGGCAAATTTTGGAAGCGAAACTTGAAATTGCTTTAGGACTCATGTGACAATAGGCTGACGTAGTTACATTTATTAGCCAAATTTCACTGTAACTGTGACGTGAATGCATGAAGACGATAAGGCGTTCTTTGTTGCACGCTTCTCGAACATTCCAGCTCATCCCGTGTCTGTTATATGTGTTCTGTTGAACACGTGTTAACATTCACTTATTCATTTGCTTATTTTCGCCTCATTCCCTGCTTGTCAAGACATATCTCGCTTAGAAATTGTATTTCGTGCTGAATTCATATTCATATCTCCAACGGATATTTACTTGGTCTGCAGAAAGTTTAATCAACATTCCATAAAAGAAGAGAAAGGCTAAAAGGGGCAATTGTACGCATGTGTGTGCGAGTATAGCAAGTTCTACACTTTCGGTACAAGTTGCTTTATAACAGATTACAGACACACACACATACACACACGCACATACCCACACACGCACAATACATACACA